>CAUYQU010040741.1:0-181582 GCA_963574635.1 Cheracebus regulus
CCGTTAGCAACTGTGGTGCCCCTGCATTCACGCGTGGGGCCTGTGGCCATAGTGTGACTCTTTGTCAAAAAAAAAAAAAAAAAAACAAAAGAAGAAGTTGAATTCTTACTTGGAAAGTTTAGGTCTGGGTCAGAAAGATGACAGAAAGAAAAAGGTTTACCCACACTCTTGAGTGACTGTTGGTAGCCAGTAAGCAAATGACATTGGGGTAAGAAGGTTCTGGATATAAAAGAACTAGATAAGATTGCACATGTAGTCTCTCTAAAAACCAGAAAGTCAAAAGCAAATGTTTTAAGCAGTGTATAAGTAACTGGGTTTTCAGTAACTACTTCAGAAATGACTACAATTACTCAAATCCTAGGTCTTTAAAAATTCCAAAGAAACAGCAGGAGCCACATAAAGAGGAAAAGCTGCAAAATGATAGGGTGGGACCTGAGTTAGCAAATGGGAACTTGAGCTCTTTTTTTTTTTTTTTTTTTGAGTCTGGTTGTGTTGCCAGGCTGGAGTGCAGTGGCACGATCTCTGCTCCTGCAACCTCCGCCTCCCAGGTTTAAGTGATACTCCTGTTTCAGCCTCCTGAGTAGCTGGAACTACAGGCACATGCCACCATGCCCAGCTGATTTTTGTATTTTTAGTAGAGACAGGATTTCACCATGTTGGTCAGGATGGTGTCGATCTCTTGACCTCCTGATCCAGCCGCCTTGGCCTCCCAAAGTGCTGGAATTACAGGTGTGAGCCACTGTGTCTGGCCTTGAGCTGTTTTTTACTCTAAATTTTTTTTCTTTTTTCACAGAGTGGTGAGAGTATTAGCAGAACGTTAATGCATTTAGAAGTGACACCATATTAGTCATGCATGTTTCTCTTTCTGTCATGAGTTCTATATATTTTGGTTTGAAATCAGTCATCAGTGTGATTTTTAGAGATTTACTACATCTTATTCATACCTTTATTTTTTTTCTAGCCCTCTTGCCGAGGTTTCAACTGAGTGACTGGAAGTGCCGTTTATTTATTGCCTATGGAGGTTAACTTACAATAATGGATGATTGCAGTCCATTTTCTACTATGCGAGTATTACATGAAATGAGTATTGTTGACCAAATTTTATTTTCTCTTGTGGAATTAACTCAATAGTCTGTAAGTCCTTAAAAGTGTTTTTTGTGGGATGGGTTTCTTCTTTTTCCCATAGTGATTTGATAGAAAGACTGAATGAAAAACAACAGTCTTTTATTGAAAATATACAGGACTATTTTTTTCATTGTATTGAAAAACAATGGAAAAAGATAGTCCTGTGTCTTTGAAACTTAAGGAAAATTATGTGAATACTCAAGCATTAAATTCAAATCAGGGAATGGGGCTGCTCTCTCTGTTGTGTTGGTTAACATGTTTTATTATTAGCTTGAGAAGGAAATGCCTGGTGTAGTGACTAAGACTGTAATAAGGAAAGAGAACTACTTACTCTTCTGGAGCAGTGAAAGTTTTTGCTAATACAGATTATCAGTGTTTGTGAATTGTACATTGGTATGTGTTTTTGGTCATTGGTAACTTACAGAAAAGTATATGTCTGAAGAGAAGGAATAGTTTATAGCTCTTTGGACTTCTTTTGAACATAGGAGGGCGAGGTGATACCTTTTCATCTTTCTGAGTGAATGAGGATTCATGATCTCAATTCTTTATTTTACAGTTATTTTACCATTATTACCAATATGTTACTTTAAGTGAAAGGCAGAAAAAACTTTCCATTGCTGACTCAGTAGTTAAAAGCCTAATGGTGTAAGTCCTATTTTTGCCTTGATAATCAGGAAGACTTATTCCTATGTTTTATAATGACTGTGGTCACTGTACTTAATTTCTTTACTTTCTTTTCTATGTTCCTATAGTTTGCTATATTTGTTAATTTCTATGGTGACCCACTTTTATTTAAGTGAGAATTTCTTTCTAAAACAGGGCTGTCCATTGCCTATGGTGGCCAACCTTAAGGCAAAGGGTAACATATAACCTCATTTTGTATCTGTTTATTGTGATCACAGGCTATTTGGGGGTTATCATTATTATTACTTTTTGAGACGGAATCTTGCTCTGTTGCCCAGGCTGGACTGCAGTGGTGCTTTCTCGGCTCACTTCAACCTCCACCTCCCATGTTGAAGCGATTCTCCTGGCTCAGCCTCCCGAGTAGCTGGGATTACAGGCGCCCGCCACCATGCCCAGCTCATTTTTGTATTTTTTAGTGGAGATGGGGTTTCACTATCTTGGTCAGGCTGGTCTTGAACTCGTGACCTTAAGTGATCCATGCTCCATGGCCTCGCAAAGTGCTGGGATTACAGGCGTGAGCCAACGCGCCCAGCCCAGTTGGTTTTCAAAATGAGCAATGGTTATGAATTTAAACGACAAAGGATTTTGAGTAAATTCAAAGTTATGGTAGGAATTATAATCCTAATTCATAATTTATAAAGGTAGCCTACAGAATTTTAGTTCTTATTATGACAAACTGGTAGCAACTGGTTCCTTTTCCTCCACCTGCTTTCTTTTGGAATGTGTGAAGATGTCGTAAGGCCTGCATCCTGTAGGCAGCACACCTCAAACTTGAACATTCATAGGCATCACCTGGGAATCTTGTTGAACTGTTGTCCATTCTGGGGTTCATTCTGTTTGAGGCAGAGCCTGAGGGTCTGTGTTTCAAATTGACTCCCAAGTATGCTGATGCTTTGCCATGAGTAGCAAGGCTATGGGCAGGAATCTTGCACGGGCAGTGTGGCTGGCCAGAAGCTCATTGCCTCACATGCAAGGCATGCCTCACTTAATTTCTGGCCCTTCCTCTTTGGGGGTGCTTTTTAAGCCTTAGGGCTTGATTCTTTAAAGTCCAGCATTTTTGTTTGTAGGTTTTCTGTACATTTATTGGAAGCACTGTTTAATATGCTTGTCCTCTCTTTGCCTGGCCAAATAATACCCAATGTGAGAAGAGTTGCCCTCCTTTGTTATTATTTAAACAGTGTGATGAAAACAATTTGGGAATGCTTGGAATGCTGACCTCAACATTTCACTTCCAAGAATAAAACCCAAACTCAGTCACCATTAGAGAAGAAGAACTAGAAGTTTTCAACAATTGGGCAGTGGTATTTCAGGTGCAGAGGTTATGGTTTGTATTATTAGTGTTAGGTGCCTTCTTTTTAGTTCGCCTGGGCAAATCCTGGCTGCAAGTTTAATAATAGGTGATCTTGAAACCAGCATTAAACCCAGGGCATAATTTAGTGATTGACAACACTGGTTTGAGATCTCAACAACAGTGATAATTTGTTTAAAGGCCAGGTGAGGTGGCTCACACCTGTAATCCCAGCACTTCGGGAGGCCAAGGCGGGCGGATCATGAGGTCAGGAGATTGAGACCATCCTGGCTTACACGGTGAACCCTTGTCTCTACTAAAAATACAAAAAATTAGCTGGGCGTGAAGGCCAAGGTAGGCTGACCACTTGAGGTCAGGAGTTCGAGACCTTGAGTTCAGGAGTTCATAGAACCCTGTGTCTGTAATCCCAGCTGTTCTGGAGGCTGAGTCAGGAGAATCACTTGAACCTGGGAGGCGGAGGTTGCAGAGATCCTAGATCGCGCCACTGCACTCCAGCCTGGGTGAGAGTGAGACTCCATCTCAAAAAAGAAAGTTTGTTGAAGCTGTGTGACTCTAGGCACGTTGCTTATGTTCTCTGAGCCTCTATTTCTTCAGCTGAGAGATAATCACAATCTCAACCCTGATCCGAGTTGCTGTGAGGATTAAAGGAGGTAATAAATATCAAGTGCTGTTAACAGTCCTAGAGTAAGTGCAGGTGGTAGTGGCTACTCTCCCTAATAACCAGCCTTAATAACCAGCTGAGGGCTCAGGGCTCAGTAGCCTGGAGATGAGCTGGCTATCTCGACACGCAGCCTCAGTTGTCCCTGCCTCCTTTTGCTCCTTTTCCTCCCTGCTGGAGCTGGTGGTGGGAAATGAACGTGATCTGCTGATCCCCCGCCGTAACGTGGGTAGGTAAACCTGCATTTTTGGTAGAATCTGCAGATGTGAGATTTTATTCATCTTTTTTTTTTAAAGAGTACTGTAAACTCAGTGGATTCTTAGCCTCCAGGCCCCCTCTCCCAGTTTGTCCAAGTTGCAGACACCAGAGAGCAGCCAGCCATGGTTACAACCCTTCTTTGAAGCAGCCAGCCTTCAGAAAGCCCTTCACAGACTCCCATATCTAAATGAGTGATGCTTTACTTTTGACCTTTGTAGCGTGACTTTTCCCCCTCTAACCCTTTAATCATCTTTTTACAAAAATCAATCAACAAATATTTATTAAACGTTTCCTTGTAGGCTTTCAAATCCACCCGTAGGCTGTTCTGTGACTCTTAAGGATTTCTGCCTGCATCCAGAGAGAATGCAGTAGCTCTGGCCAGTTTACTTAGTATCTCCTTTCTTAGATTATGAGCATTTTCTGTTTTTCCTCAGAGTCCATGGGTGTGTCCAGTGCTGGCAGGGGCAACGATCAGGTTGCAAGGTTGTGGGGGTGTATCTTGTCTGCTTGGCGTGTTGCAGGGCAGGGCGGAGCAGCTGTTTCCAGCGTGTGTTTCGTTCTTTATTGGCCCTTTTCTTTCAGCTGACTGCTTTTTACAACCAGTTGTGATAGAACATTCAAAACCTGTTTTGGGGTCACCACGACCAAGTTTCCTCTTCTGTCGGATTGGCGGGGTTTGGGGGAGGGGCGGTGAGAGGGTGCCCAGCGCAAGTCTGGGTTTTTTTTTTTTTTTGGCTGGACAGGGTTTCTGGCCTGCGGTTTCCTGCTGGTGAATGAGCCTGGGCTTGAGGAAGTTGTCAAAGGCCTTCCATCGTTTGAATGTTGGCCATATAGCTAGTATTGTTGAAGAAACTGTGAAGAAAGATCTTAAATGCCCACTGAAGATTGATATTGGCTGGTCATCCTGCACGCTCTCCCTCCTTTCTGTAGCGCAATGCAGGATTTCTTATTCAGAGAGCAGCTCTGCATGGGCTTACCCCGGGGGAAGTGGTGCAGGGAGGGTGCTGGCACTGGCTAATTTTGTTACTCTGCTTTGGAGAGAGGAAAGACCTCCTGAGCAGCTGAATGCCTTTGGTTGTTGATTTTAATTTTTCACCACGCTAAATTTCATTCTTCATCCTCCTCCTCCTCCGCTTTTCCTACAGCATAGCTCAGCTTAGAGTTAAAATTGGTTTCATTCTTTGGTGCTGTGTTTCTCTTATCGTTTGCATTTGCGGATGAGTTTAGGTTCAAGCTAGAATGTGGTTCTGATGTATGAGTAAAGCTTCTCATTTCTCCCTAGCCACAGCCTCGTCATTGGGTACTTGGCAGAAGCAGACCCTATTGTTGACTGAAAATAAATGGAGTTCAAAGGTCCTTCAGAGTTCTTGGCCTTGATTTTTTTTTTTCCCCTTTTCCTGGTCTCTTTGGAGTACCCCTCCAACATCTAATTGTTAACATTCTGTGTGTGAGGGATGTATTATGTATTAACTGTTTAGTCCTGTGAATTTCTTGGACAGTGTATTATGAATTTACAAGGGAGTTCACTATCTCTTTAGGGTATTTGTGTTATATGCATTATCTTAAACCTTAATATATTATTCTGAACTTTGTAAGGAAAGAATTTTCTACTATTTGTGGTTTTGGTTACAGTTTTCAAAATGCAAAGACGAATTTCATTTCCATTTCTGGAGGCCCACTTATGGGATCAGGTCTTTCTAAATGTCAGTTTTAGAAACTCTACCAGCAATTCTGGAGGCATACAGTTTTTATGGGTTTCTGTTGGCAAATAACGTCAACTTTTTGTACTTTGAGATCTTAAGTGGTAGATGCCCTGAGTGTGTCACAGTTAGGTTGTTACATTTGAGGGCGACAGTCTCCTTTGGTTTCGAGTTCATCATCCCCAGCAGTAGAAACAACAAAAACTCAGGAACTCCTTCCCCCTAGCAGTGAGCCAGCCAGCCTCTTCTCATTAACAACATAGCCATATTTCATAAAAATCATGCTATTTATTTAGTCCGCATTCTGGGGAAAGGGGGAAAATGCCCTTGTCCTTAAATTTATTTTCAGGTACTTAAAAATCTTTTTTAAACTTTTGTTTTCACAAACCGAACACACCCATTTAACCAGCATCTAGATGGGAACCTTATCAGCCCCTCCCTAGAAACAATCTTCAACACCATAGCTGAGTGATTTTTTTTTTTGAACCTTTAAACAGGTGTGGGAAGACTTTTTCACAAGATGGGGAACAGTGTACAAGGAACCTAGGAATAAAAACACCAGGGGCAAGTAGAGTGGAGAAAAATGGAAGGCTGGGGAAATGGGCAGCCTGTTTTTTTTTTCCTGACCATACCCATGTACTTTCAAGATGTGTGTGTGTGTGTGTGTGTGTGTGTGTGTGTGTGTGTGTGTGTGTGTACATATACAGACACACACATACATACATACATATATATACACACATATTTAAAAGTTTAGGCCGGGCGCGGTGGCTCACACCTGTCATCCCAGCACTTTGGGAAGCCGAGGCAGGTTGATTACGAGGTCAGGAGTTCCAGACGAGCCTGGCCAACATAGTGAAACCCCATCTGTACTAACGGTACAAAAAAAATTAGCCAGGTGGGCTGGTGAGCACCTGTAGTCCCAGCTACTCCGGAGGCTAAGGCAGCAGAATCACCTGAACCCAGGAGGCAGAGGTTGCAGTGAGCCGAGATCATGCCACTGTACTCCAGTCTGGGCAACAGTGAGACTCTTGAGCCAGTCTTGGTTTTTGTTTTTAGTACATTGCAATTGTTCATGTTTAAACTTTAAAATTCCTTGGACCTTTGCTTTCAGGAAAGCGTTGTGGTTCTTCTCCCCCACCAGAAAATGTGATTTACTTGCCTCATTTTTGGTATTTTTCTTTTATCATGATGTACCTCTATCAAAAACTTCATAGTGTGTGGGCAGAAATGTATATTTCTGTGTTTCAGCTACTAGGTTCTCCCTTTAATTATGTGATTAGTTTAATTTCAGATTTATTACTAGGAGCTCATGAGAAATATGTTCATTGCCCAGATTTGTTAGGACAGCAGAGCCTGGTTTCACCTAATTTGCAGAGTTCATTATCATGCATAATTCATTGGGCTCAAGAAATTCAGACTCCCAGCCAGTGTAGCTTAAAACTTAATTATTTTCTCAGGAGCCAGTCAGTTGTCAACTAAAACAAGTGCTTGATAAGCTGTAGACCCTGGCATGGTTTTGTCCTGCTCAAAACTTTGGAGTTTCCATTCCAATCTTGATGTACAGAATGGTTGGTAACAATTCTTCCTCCTTAAATTTTTCTAGGTTTCCGAAGGGGTGCAGGAAATGCCCCCACCTCTTCCTAATTTCCATTAGCAGATTCTAGTCTCCTTCCTTAATCCTTTACCTCTTTTCTCATTAATTATACTGGTGAATTTTGTTTAATTCCTTTGTGCTGGGTTGGAAGCCCAAGTGCCATTTTAAATATTCCTATAATGGAGTGCATTCTAGGTTTTAGACTACAGGTTTATAAATGAACTTTTAGAAGGTGGGCGATTTGAAAGTGATTCTCAAGTGGAAATAGAAGCCAGCGAGGCCAGATTCAAAGGCCGTCTGGACCTGGAGCCTCATTTAATGTCACCAACATCAAGTTGGTGCTGTTTGTCGTTTCCCTAAAATCGGCCTCTCTAAAGATAATGGCTTTTCACAGAAGCCAAAATGTAATGCTTTCTTCACTCCCTTACTTCCCTTTACAACCTTTAAGTATCTTTTAGAAACATACTCTATTTGCATATAAACGTTGATAGAAATCCAGAAAGACAGAGTCCTGTTTTCTCCCCTGTGGTTACATAGTGACAGTTGATCTGCTGAATACCTTCCTTCCTTAAAAACAATGAGATTAGGTAATTACAGCAAATGTGGTCATTAGCCTCATCTGCTCTTATTATGTTATTATGTATTTGTTACTGTGAGAGCCAAAAGCTCTGAGGATAAGCCAGACTCTGTATTTTCAAAAGACAGGAATTGTCCACAGTAAAAACTTGTTACTGTACCATGGTCACTGATGGAATCCACAGTTTGATCCACCATGACTTTTGCTTATTGGTGAAATTGGTTTTCTAACATTTGGTGAACAGTAAATAATCTGTGTGCTTGGATAGTACTTAGGCTAATATAGGAAAGTTTAATCATGGCTTTTCTCCAGTTGAATTTGAAAGAGTGCAGTGAGGAAGTCCCCTGCAGGGTGGAAATAGTAGTAGTTGAACATGAGTGACCTTTTTGGTTGACTGACTGCCCTTCCTGTGAAGCTGCCCCAGTATCTTTACCCTGTCAGGATTACTTCCTGCCTCAGCCTGAATAAGTAGCTGCAAGATTGATGTAGGATATCTCTTTGGGAAAATTCCATTCTCTTGAATTTAACTAACAGAATACCTCTTTCCATTTCTTTCAGTGTGTTCCAGTTTTGACCTCAGAAGGAACTAAGCAATATTTCTCATCCAACAGACTCATTGTTCATCTTCTCTGGGCTTAACAATCCTGTGTTCCCTCAGTCATTTCTTTTATGAAGGTTTCAGGTGCCTCATTATGCTATAGTGTCCTTAAAAACTGACATCCCATGTTTTAAGCATCTGGTATGCAGTATAAGTAGTGTGATATTTTGCATCCATTCACTCAGCCACCCTGCTTTTAGGAATTTGGCCACAAGGATGTGTAATAAGTATTTTACTGTGTATCCCAGTGAAAAATGGAAACCAATGGGGTATTGGTTAAATTATGGAACATCTATTCCGTGCAGTCATTAAAATGATATGGTAGCAAGAATGTTGACTGACATAAAGTAGTAAGTGAAAAAAAGCAAGTGAGAAAACAGTGTATACAGTTTAATTTTTTTGTTTTATCTTGGTAAATAATTTTAGTAAATATATGTACACATATATAATCTATAAAGCATACATAAATATATGCACATGTGTGTGTGTACACTTTGACAAATGAAGTGGTGCTGTAGGCACAGGTAGGAGGGGCAACTTAATCCACAATGAGGGATGAAAGCAGACTTGAAGGACAGGGATTAGCCAGGTGCAGATGAGACTGGTGAGCAATGTGTTCCACAGTGAAAGTGGAAGGCCCAGAAGTGAAAAGTGGCATGAAAGAGGGATGGATGCTCAGGAAATAAGGCTTACCTGTATTTTCTCCAGGAAATGTATATTACTCTGTAATAAACAAAGGTACCTAGAAAGCCTCCTCTTCTGAAGAAGAAAGTCAGGGACCCAGGCGGAAAAGAGAATGCTCTGTTGGTTTAAGGCTGTGGATTTTGGACTCTTATTAATGAGATTAAGGCCAGGGAGGCTTTCCCAGTTTGGCTGGATGGGCTGGGGCTGGGTGTCTCTGGTGAAGCAGATGAATTCCAGATAGGTAATTTAATTTTCAGAGGTGCTGCACAAATGCCTTTGCTTCCTGCTACTGGTTAGAGCAAAACAAGCATGTGATTTATGTAAAAATATATGAATATTAGTTTTTATCAAAACTCTGCAGAAGAAACAGTATTAAAAATGATGCTTCCTGCATAGCCTCTTTGTGGAATAAAAATAAGAAAATCAGTATTCTTTACAAATGACTAGTCACAGTGAAACTGGTCTGTTGAATCTACCCTTTGTAGATAGCATTAATAGATCACCCTCTCCCATATTACTCCAACCAAAACAGAAAGGATGATTTACATAGGAAAATGCCAGCTGAATTAAACAAGGATGGGCCTGGACTCTGTTGCAGGGATCCTTAAGATGCCACAAGCTGGGCTATGAATGCCTTGGCCTCCTCCCTTCTCTTCTGTTTCTGGGCTGTGTTCCCCTCTGCATTTCCTGCTGAGTAGTACTGGAGGGAAGAGGTTGCCCTCTCCTACATAAGCTTCTGCAGGTACAAAGATGGAATGGGCCTAAGTGCTCTGAGATCTTCCAGGAGATGGGAGTTCAATCTGCAGAGTACCCATCCCCCTTGGCTGTGAGGTGGCCCAGTTCTGGAAGTTGAGATTTAGACCAAGATTATTGTCTTAAAATCTTGGATGTGACTCCTGCCAGGATGACTTGTAAATAATTTTGTGCCAGAAACTGCACTGAGTTTGGTTGTGGGCTGCAGGCTGATTCCAACTCTGGGAATTCGTTCTAATTTTCTGTGTCCTGTTCATACTCTTAGTTGTCTTCTCACGGCTGCCTGCCCAGCCCCTTTGTGGGAATGGGAACACTCATAGATTGAATGTGAGGACTAAACATCCTTTGGGATGTGGGTATTTTAGTTCCAAGGCTAACATGCACATTTGCAGTGACACAGTTGCTATAATATTTCTATAATAAGCTGTTGGTCTCAGAGACCCTTCTTCATGGCGTATCAGTGGGGCTTGTGACCGTAGGAGTTGGCATCTTAGAGGATTCCTATCATCCTCGCTCCTAATCCAGTAACTCCCTGGCAGTGCCTATCACCAGCCTCACATCGCCTTGTGCCAGTCATGAGTGCGGTGAGCCTCTCTGGTACACTTATGCATTAGAAAACATCTGAAGTCTTGTGAGCAAACCTTTTCTCCCCCTTAGGTGAATATTAGATCTGTTGTTCTGCACTACACAAAAGCAGTTCCTTAACACAAGCCACAGATGGCACTCTGATTTGGCTTGCAAAAAAGGTAACTTTTGGGTTATTTTTCTTTTAATATTTTTCTTAAAATTTTATTTTCCTGTTAATACCCTAAGCCCTGAAAGGGAGTTTGTATTGTAAAATATTTTTTAATAAGTCACTTTTAACTTGCCTGAAACTTGGGGGAAATTTCCACGTTTGGACCAGGTCCCTGGATTGTATTGCCAGAGGCGTGGCTTTTGGCATTAACTTTTATTTAGTTTGGATGGCTATTTTCCGGAGAAATCAATTTAACCCAACAACTTTTCAGAGCTCATTCTACATACGCACCCCTACTGTTCTGGATTAAAAAAACCCAAAAACCCTTGTACATCAGTTTGGATTTTTAAAAAACCAATCTTACTGAAGTAAAATTTACACACGCAACCATTTCAGGTGTACGCTGTGATAACTTATGATAACCGCACACACCTGGGTGTTACCATCACGTCAAGCTGTGCACCTCCTATTACCCGAGAAAACTCCCTTGTCCTCCTGCCCTGAGCCCCCATGCCAACACCGCCCTGCTTGCTTGCACTGAAGATCAATGTTTCCTGTTGTAGGTGCCATATAGATGGAAACACTTCTGTGTCTACATCCCTTTGCTTTGCTTTGAGATTCATCCAGGCTGTGTGTATCGTTTGTTCCTTCCTGTTGTGGTTCTGTAGTCTCTTTTCTGTGTTTCTGTGCTTTTCTTGTGACTTGCTCCTTGTCTCTGTTTCTTGTTTTCTTTCCTGTAAGGCTGGCCTGGTCCTTCTGTTATTCCCTGTTGTCTTTTTCTCAAGTGGGCATGAAAACTACCTTCTCTTTCACACACACTGGAATAACCTAGTAACTGAGAGATGATCCGGCCAGATTCTGCCCCTACCTTTACCCCTCACCACCCCGTTAGAGGACAAAACAAGCAAACATACTGATAGACCCAAGCCTTGTTGTTCAGACGAAATGCCGGCTTTCTCTCTGTTCGGCATCTTAACCAGAAACCAAGCTGCAGCCTCCAGTTTCAGAACAGTGCCTTCCGTAAAGTCTGTGGAGTTCTCGGTTTATGTTGCTCATTTTTAAACAATCTTCTTAGAAAAGAATTCAATGCTGTTAATGGATTGTCGCTGGAGCCCTTTTGTACATTACAGAGTTAAGCAGTGGGCACTTTTCCTCTGCTTCCTGATCTCCTTTTGATGGTTAGGGAGAATATGCTGACTTAGAACAGCAAGGAGCTGTGGTACCCCAAAGAAACAGGAAAATATCGAATACTTTCTAGTAGTCGGTTGTCATGGATGAGAAAGTCCCATTTTGTTGGCTGTGTGTGCCTGAGTGTGTACACTGTAACATCTCATTTTTAGATGTATTACGAAGGGAGGGACATGGTCTTGCATTTGTGCCTCTTCATTGGCGACTTCCCATTTATTGGTGAAGGGTGCCAGCTTTTCTGGGAAGTCTGTTGCCAACACTGAGCTGAGCCACGGTTGCTGTTCACCTCTAAGCAGGCAGGGTGTTGGTGCCGCAGCAGCATGCTGTCCTTGTGAGCACTGTGGAATTTGCAGCGTGCCATACAGACTAAGAAATGGTGTATTTTTCTTGTGGCATTAGTTTTTTGACTTGCAAATCTGGAAAAGAACAGGAAGTCTTGGTGGAAACACCCTCTGGCTGATGTTACGGAAACTTGACTTAACTGCATTTTAACAACCAATTATTAGAAAATGAGTTTCTTCTCACTTGGGGAGATTTTTTTCTGATCTTAAATATGTTTGTCATCTAAACCTTTTGTCCTAGTGGCAGGAAATCCCTGCCCTGGGCCTAGGAGAGTAGATGTTGGTGATTATCTTTGGCCTGTCTGTCTCTCCCCAAATGTCCTCTGCTGGTCCATGGCTGTCCAGAAGCTCTCATGGAGATGCTGCTTTTGTTTCTCTTCATTTGGGGAGAAAACACTACATCTGGACCCAAGGCCCAGGGTGTCCTGAGGTGAATCCTTCTAAATCTGGGTAGCCATGAATTGAGTGCTGCTGTTCATAGGTAAGGTCGAGGGACGGCCTTAAGGTGCTCAGGTCGTGATTGGAAGAGGCTGTTTGAAATTAGTCTTGATCCACTCTGCAGGTTGCTATGGCTCCCTGCATGGCTCACGTTTTCCCCACTAGTGTGCTCTTCAGCTCTGATTTCTATCAGATTACTCATTTATTTATAACATTTGGCACTACTTCAAATACCTTATATGTTTACATGGTTTTGGTTTTCTCTGCTAGAATATAAAGCAATAATTAAAAAAACCGAAGAACCAAAATCTTTTTGTTTTTGAGGTGAATCTTCCGGCTCATAAATTTCCCTCAAGCACCTGGAACAGTGCCTGGCATGTGGTACTTAATAAGTGTTTGTTGAAAGAATGAATAATAAGTAAATAACATTTTGAAATTGCTGTCATTCAAATTGTTACTTGTGGCTTTGTTTTAATAAATGACATTGGGAACTACTTATAAATCATACATTAGACATAGTTTAATCACAGTTTGGTGCTTGTGTGTAGAAGGAGACAGAACCCTGGAGATGCAATTGAGGTCTCTTAAGAGGAGAGAGGAAGCTTGGGTTGGAACAGTATCACAGACAACCCCTGGTACATAGATGTCAGAGGTAGACCCTATAGGTTAGGGACGGTTTGGGGACTATAATGAATGGACAGTAATAATTAGTGAATTATTATAAATTGCTTTCATTACTCTTGGTTTCCTGACTGCTTCGTTTAAACCAAAAAATATGCACATACTTAGCCTGGTGTGTTTGGTCAGGCTTGCTCCTATAGAAAAGCCTTTTAGAGGAAACAGAAGAGTGATCCTTTCCGTAGCATATATGCTTACATTGGAACAATGCAGAGAAGATTAGCATGGCCTGTATGCGAGGATGACAGGGAAATTTGTGAAGCATTCCATATTTTTATTTATTGGAAAATCAGGTTTGGATTATGCAATTTCAAGGAATATAGCATCTTCAGCAATAAGTTTTGAATTAGATTTTGCCTTAGAAATATTTTATACCTATATTAATTAAAAGGAAATAGAAGAGCAGCATGCTTGTCTAAAAATTGAATTGATTCTGCCAGAAAGAAGAGTTTAGATGTGTTTTTATTGCACACAACTTCCTTCAGATGCCAGGTAGTAGACAATAGGGATGATGAGAGTGAGAGCTGTGTCCCTTTAGAATGCTGTTTGAACCCATTATTAGTTGATGCCCACCTGTGCCACCTGGTTTTCCAAGATTGTAGGAATGATTATGTGACCTGTGTCCTTGTCTTGGAGAACTCTAGTCTCTCTAATACAGCTTTGATCTTTAATGTGGGAATCATAGGGCAGTCAGTAAACCGTAGGGTCAAGTGTGTAGTCTGCCATTTAAACTCAGAAAGGAGTAGTTGCGTATCTAGAGTGTGACCTTACTAATTGAGATTAGATATGGTCAAATAAGTGAAATATCTTCAGCTACTTCAAGTCACTTTTAGGCTGCAAATCCCCAGAAATTGTGGTTGTCCTGAATTAGTGAAATAAGTGTTGTTTCGTCCAATTCTGTCTTACGTTTTTTCAATTTGACAGTTTGGTTAAAATTGTTAGCGGAACTGGGAAAGTGCATTAATGAAGGAAGCAAATCCTGGAGTGGTGTGCCAGCTACACACTTAGTACGGTCATTACTGACTTCAGAAATAAGTTTCCTAGGTCTTCCAAATTTATGAAAGAAATTTTATTTATTTTCTTTCTTTCTTTGTGAAAGAAGTAAGTGATGACTTCAGAATTATTTCTGTCAGATTGATTCCCCAGCGACTGAGGGCGTAAACTGGGACCAGGATTAGAACACAGTTTACATGGGTCCTGCTTCCTTTTGGTTTCATCCCACAAATGTTATCTTAAGTATTTTCTCAACTAACACGGAAAGTACCACTGAAGTGTGGGACGTGTATACAGTTTTGATTCTAATAAGGGGTCTGCTTGCTCGAAAACATGTCAAGTACAGAGTCTGTGCTTTTTTTTTTTTTTTTTTTTTTGAGATGGAGTCTCACTCTGTTTCTCAGGCTGGAGTGCAGTGGCACGATCTCAGCTCACTGCAACCTCTGCCTCCTAGGTTCAAGCGATTCTCCTGCCTCAGCCTCCAGAACAGCTGGGATTACAGGCATGCATAATTTTAGTAGAGACAGGGTTTTATGAACTCCTGAACTTGAGATCTCGAACTCCTGACCTTAAGTGGTCTGCCTACCTTGGCCTCCCAAAGTGCTGGGATTATAGGTGTGAGCCACCACGCCAGGCCAGATTCTGTGCTTCTGTCTCAGATTCAGTTGCTACCCTGAAGAGGATGCCAGTTAGGAGTGTTTCATAATGAAGATTATGTCTTTAATCTTGTTGCTGAGGACAGTCGTCCGTATGCTTGTGTTGCCTAGACGTGAAGACATTTTGGACTGAAGACATTTTACCAATAACAGTGGCAGTCTTTTCCGTAAACTGGGGAGCTACGTTTATCCCCCCTTTTCAAGAGATATGAAATGACTAACAGAAATACTAGGTATTTTAATGTTCATTATGCATTATCAGCCAGTTGGGTTGGGAGCAGGGTGGAGAAAAACTCAGGAGTGAGCTATTTATCTGTCAACTTTTGGAATGTCACCATTCTCTTTAAGGAGCCTGTCAGTTATTGTGTGTGTGTGTTTCTCTCTCTCTCTCTCTCTCTCTCTCTCTCTCTCTCTCTCTCTGTTGTTTCTTTTTTTGGAGGGTGGGTAGGCAGTCTCGGCTCTGTCACTCAGACAGGAGTGCAGTGGTGTGATCTTGGCTCGCTGCAATCTCTGCCTCCCGGGTTGCTGGGATTACAGTCGCCCACCACCATGCCCAGCTAATGTTTATATTTTTAGTAGTGATGGGGTTTCACCATATTGACAAGACTGTTCTTGAACCTTGACCTCAGATGATCCTTCTGCCTCGGCCTCCCAAAGTGCTGGGATTACAGATGTCAGCCACTGCACCTGGCCCACAGCTATTGTTTTTAACAGAGCTTTGAAAGCAGAATGAATTGGTTAAGAGGATGGCTACCCAGACACGCTGGGTTTGAATCTCAGCTCTCTGTGGAATGACCTTGGGCAAGTCATTTAGCAAGCCTGTGCCTCAAGTTGCTTGTGTAAAATGGGGATAATAGTACTTTTGTTAGAGTTGCTGTTGGGTTTCAATGAGTATATGTTTGTTCTAGAATGAATCTCTTGTACACAGTTGTGAGTATTATGGGTTGTGTTTTGTGTGTTTCTTGTCCCATCAGTTACTTATAATTAGAATTGGTACTTTGTTGCATGTGCTTAATTTATCAATTTAGCAGTAGAATTTTTTTCTTCGGAAATAATTTCTTCCTGTCCTTCTGTGAAATCCCCTTGAGAAAGGGGTAAAAAACAGCTCTGAGGACCAGTTGAAAAATAATCGATCTGAAACATAACAGACACTGTCAACATGTCGTTTTTTTCCGTTTTGCAGGAAAATGTGGGTCTCATTTAGGATAATACTTTGATTTCCCAAGATGGATATGGTTTTGAGTAACTGAGAGTCATTTAAAAGTGATGCATAGGTTTGCAGGTAGAAATACACTTTTGTTTGAAAGCTGGGGTATTCAGTAAACATTGTGGTAAGAGTAATTTCCCCCAAAACTCCCTAGGAAATTTTTACCTTTGACTTCGGTAAACCTGGAGTTTTGCCTCTTGAAGTTAAAGTGCGGTTGAACCTGAGTGCCTACCATGTAACTGGTGAGTCCATAATCTACCGCCAGAAGGTGCCCTCCATGTCTTGGAGGTGCTTGTTCCGAAATGTCTTCTTGGGGTTTAGCTGGAGTTTCTCTTGCTGAGAATTTCGAATCTCAGAAAATGCCATGGCTGCCTGAGTATTTGTTTTAGATCCACACCCTTCATCGTCAGGGCGGATGCACCCTTGGGTGGCATTGCACGCAACTGGAGTGTGGAGAACTGATTGAGGGCTGAGTTAGGAGACGCTGATCCCTCCAGAGTTTGTTTCTTTAATACCAGACCTGCTCCCACAAAACTGGTGTATTTAGGCCTCCCATCTTCTGCCGTGCTTGTTGCTGGCCAGCAGTGCCTGCAAGTTCCAGCAGATGAGGTGAGGACTGACAGGGAGGTAGGTTAGTCTGCTTGCTCTGGCGCTGGGGTTCACTGAAGTTGCCGGGTTTTGAGTTTGTTCCAGATTAGTGAATATGTCAGCTGTGAGAATAAGAATGATTAAACAAATAGGACTTCTGCCTTTGTATTTAAACTTCAAAGAGAAAGCTGAACTCCAAGGCCCAGCTGGAGGACACGTGGATCCAGCCAGCTTATTACATGTAGGCGATTGGAGGACAGGGAGACCGCAGGGGAGGTGCAGGGGGATCAGGCACATAGTTGTCTACATGAAACAGGCAGGACTTTGTTTTTGGGCACCTGGAATGCTTTCTATGTCCAGCAAGAACTTCCAGGTTTTGTTGTTGTTTTGCTTTGGTGATGGTGGTTGCTGCCACCTGGAGCAAAGCTGCCTTTGTAGCCCACAACCGTACAGTTTCTGGTAGTGAGCAGGCTGGGAAGCACACGCTCTTGTTCTGACATTTGCTGGAGGCACCCCCCTCCTTCTTCCTTGCAAGGAATCTCAGAAGATTGTCATTTGAGGCATGCCAGATTCACGGGTGTGACTGTGTCAGGACTGGCTTGTCTCATTAAAAAACATTTTTTGGATCAGAAACAATGAGGGGTGGGAAAGGCAACAAAAGCCTCTCGAGATTCCTGGATTGCTCAGGATGTTATAAACAGTAAGTGCCTCTTTTGATCTTGCAGGGTGGTGTGGGGTAGGCGAGAAAGGGGGTGGTGGTTATTGGGAAGAGGGCTGGAGCCAGACAACCATAATGGCTTGTCCAAAGACTGCTGTGAATCCCAGTGGCAAAGAGCTCTGCACTTCCCGCTAATTTCGGTTTTCTTTACTGTGGCTGGCTTTATTAAAAGGGCATAAGGAAGCAGCCTAGAATTCAGTCCAATCGGTTTTCTAGGGTAACAGATGAAAAATAAAATTGGGCCCTTTGTAGTTGCAGAGAAAGTAAGTAGGATGGCTAGCTTTTATGGCTTATTTACTTTCTTGGGGGAGAGAGGATGCTGTCTGTCTCTCATATGTATATTTCATGCTTGGAATGCTGTAAATTATCAAAGAGATTCATTAGACAAGCACAGATGTTTCATTCTGTCTTGAAACATGGCAAGGTTTGAAGTTGGTGGACCAATGAGAAGCTGTGCTGCCTTGAACAGTAATTTTAAAAGGATGGCTTTGACAATCGGCATATCTTTTGTAACTTTTTCTTCTTTGTGGTTCTGCAGTGACCATTTTGTGTCTGAGTGACATGGAATGGAATTTCTGTGTTTCTTTTTTCTGTTTTTTTTTTGTTTGTTTGTTTTTTGTTAGTTTTTTTTTTGGAGGGGGATAGTCTCCCTCAAGCCAGTTGCCCATGCTGGAGTGCAGTGGCATGATCTCAGCTCAGGACAACCCCTGCCTCGTGTGTTCAAGTGATTCTTATGCCTCAGTCTCCTGAGTAGCTGGGACCACAAGTGTACACCACTGTGCCTTGCCAGATTGTGTGTGTGTGTGTGTGTGTGTGTGTGTGTGTGTGTGTGTGTGTGTTAGTAGAGATGGGGTTTCACCATGTTGGCCAGGTTGGTCTTGAACTCCTGGCTTCAAGTTATCCACCTGCTTTGGCCTCCAAAAGTGCTGGGATTACAGGCGTCAGCCACTGCATGTGGTCTGTCCCTAGTTTCTGGAACAAAATTAGGAAATGAGATCTGTGCTCGAGGGAGAAGCAGAGAAAGTGTAACCTGAGGGTGGCCCTTTGAGTTTATATGATGAAAACCTACCTAATCAGCGGTTGCAGATTATGTAAATTAAAAAAAATAGTGGTGGGTACTTCTTAAATTATGCAAATTTGATGCAGTCATCAAGGCTTCTTGCTTCATCGCATCATATAGCTTTTGATTTCAGAGAAGTTCAGCCCCTCGACTCTTTCCTTATTTGTACTGGAGCTAAGCACTGAGATATTTCATTCATACCCTTGTTAGGGAGTGTATCTATGTAAATACAAGTAATTTTAAGTAGACAAGTTTATATTAGTAGAACCTGGTTACTTTGAGCTTGCTGATTTCTTCCATTGTTTTACTAGTATGTTTCAAATATTGAGCATGGTGAGCTGAATAGCTTCTGGTCTGTGCAAATCGGTATCCAACAAAAGCTGACTACGAGGGACTGTGGTTATTATGGAAGCTTGTGAAGAGAATGGGAAATACGTTACTGTATTAATGTCCTCTACAATTCCAGTGACTTAGCATTCAGTTAAGACACAGGTAAGGTGTTGGTTATAAGCCAGTAATTCAAGTTAGATTGATTCTGTTTCTTTTCCATCATAACCAGTTGAGAGGAGGAAGAGCTTAAATTTAATTAGGTAGTTCATAGAATGTAAGTGTGAGAATAGAAAAATGCATTTAAGAAACTCAGTGATTGTACTTTACCAAATTAGAGTGGATTGGTAGCTTTGGGGGACTGTCATGTAAGTGGGTTGAAGTAGAAGGTGAAATGATGACTGTTCATTATCAAAAGCGTAGATAAATTTGATTTGTAGGTTATTTTAAAACATAATATACTTTAAATTCATCTGGTATTCATTAAAATTACAAAGAAGATGAACCTGTATAGTTAATGACACAAATGTTTTCTTCTTAAATTGGGAATCCTTCTTTAGTAGCTAGATTAGATCTTATTCAGAAAGGATAATGTAAGAAATAATTACTCACTATATTTCATTTGTGGAGTTAACCATATGGTCTCCAATTTACATATATTTTCATATATTGCATATGAAAATAAAACCAATAAAGAGCAATAGCCAGGGCCATGCAAGAATATGATGTGTTCGTGCATCCCCCCGTGTGTGTGTGTGTGTGTGTGTGTGTGTGTGTGAGAGAGAGAGAGAGAGAGAGAAACTTATGAAATATGACCTGCAGTTTGTAGTAGTTTTGTGGTATTGGTGCATTTATTCATCTTTCTTGGGAGTTTTATGAAATGTTAGAATTCTAATTTGGGGATGAGAGGCAGTGTATGATATGATTTTATTATTACAAGTAGTATTTTGCAGTAGTTAGTATGTTGCGAGCAGATTGAAAATGCCAGGAACTTAAAAGAATTTTAGGAAGAAAATAACTAGATGTGTGCAAGAATTCAACCAGTCCGATTACTCAGTGTTATCAATTACAAAACACCTGGCCTATGCCAATTTATCATATATTAAGTTTTAATATCAGTGTAATCATATACCTTGTGGGGATAAAGAGGATGTCATTTTTTATACCATGGAGAAAGTAATCATGAAATTATTGTTTGTGAGTTGTCCACTGTGTAACTAAGGCTAACTGAACTAATGAACTAACATTAGTGTTTTGGAATATTAATTACAGTACACATTTCATGAATGGGAACCTGCAATTCACATTATGTTTGACCAGGATTATTATTATTATTATTATTATTTTTTGAGACAGAGGCTTGCCCTGTCAGCGGGCACCAGGCTGGAGTGCAGTGGCGTGATCTTGGCTCACTACAACATCCACCTCCCAGGTTAAAGCAATTCTCCTGCCTCAGCCACCCAAGTAGTTGGGGCTACAGGCACACACCACACCGATCAGCTAATTTTTGTATTTTTTAGTAGATGGGGTTCCACCATGTTGGCCAGGATGGTCTTGATCTCTTGACCTCATGATCTGCCTGCCTCAGCCTCCCAAAATGCTAGGATTACAGGCATGAGCCACCGCACCAGTCCTGACCAGGAAATATTTAACAGGTTTGTAAACTTTTTCGATTGGGCCTTGAAACGTGGTTGGTAGCTTTTTATTACTTCTGCTCTGTTTCTTAAATGTGGGTGGCAGCGAAATCAAGTTCTCTATTCGGAACCAGAGACTGTGACTGTAGGGGGTTCATCTGTCTCATCATTTGTCATTAGAAAACATGATTTCCTTCGGCTTCTCCTCGTTTTTACAAACCGATCGCTTGACTCTTCTTTGGGTCAGTGGCTAAGTAAGTTAACAATTACACACAACAGAAATGCTTTCTTTGAAGATACGAGACTTGAATAATAGAGTATGAGTTAGAATAGCAATCTAATTTTATAATCGGAAGAGTTCTTTAAGTATTAGATTTAGTGGCTGGTGGTTGATGAGAGAATGGGAAATCTGCATAGCTCCTGTTTGGTAGGATGAAAAACACATCCATGTAATTTCAAATATCCAAAAAGGCATGTAGAATCATAGGATGATTTGTTGGAGCTTAGTTTTCAAGGCGCAGTAAGAAGAGTGAGGGAAGGTGCACAGGCTTCTGTGCTTCTGATTTCGAGGGCTGGTTAGAGGGCACTCTCCGGCTGTGGTGGGTGGCACACTCCTGTAGTCCTAGCTATGGAAGACATATTCACTATTCATCACTCTCTGGACCGATTATTGATTTGCAAGTGCCTGTGAAATGGCTGTGTTCAGGAAGCACTGGATACACTGACTAGGTATGTGGTTTAAGTAACAATTTCCCCTGATTTCCTTTCTTCAAAGTGGGACGTACTAGTAGCATCTACCCTACCCTGCAAGGATTTCAGGTTTAATGACATGAGATATGCTTATAATAGTACCTAGCGTATTTCAGGGATTTGTCTGAACCCAAATACCTGGGCCATATTTTTAGCCAGGGGTCAGGAAGTATCTCTACGAAGCCACTGGCTCACCCAGGCCTTCTCTCTTGAAATCATTTATCCAGACAGCAAATTGAGGAGCCAATGGCTCATTTTGGGGGTGATGTTTTGTATGAGAAGTTGGTAAACCCTCAGGGTAGCAGTAGGGGAGATTTTAGGATGGAGAAGAGAGGGGATAATTGATTTCCTAAACTACTTCCAAATTATGTCTTCAAACAAAATAAAACTTTCCCCCTGAATTCCAAATTCCAGAATATTAGGCATAACCATAATATAAACATAACTGCGTAGTCTTAAACCAGAGAGAAAAATTCCAAGCTGTTCTGAATTATCTGGTTCATTTGAGATGGGACTGTATGCAGTTTGATCGTAGCTGCAGGCTCATTCTAGTAAATGCTAAGGTAGCAAACACCGGCACTGTAGGTGACTCTTCCCTGCAACATTCTGGTGGGAGGTTTCCTGACACATTCATTCTGGCTGTTTTCCTTTTCTACTCTGTGGTAAGAAACCTCTTAGATCTGTGTGGGTGGTGGGCTTTATGCCTGCCAGGCAGAGAGGGACATCCTGGTTTCCCAAATGCATTTCTCCTGCCTTGCCTTCTGTATCCATTAAGCATATCTGAACTGTGTAGGATTAGCTACATCTTGTTCTTTCCTTTTCTTTCTTACAGTCAAGGAACGTGTGTGTGTGTCTGTCTGTCTTTCACCCTAGCCAGCCTGGAGGTGTGTGTGTCTCAGTCTTACCCTAGTCAGCCTGGGTGGCGGGGTGGCGGGGTGGTGGGGGTGGGGGTGGTGTGTGTGTCACCCTAACCAGCCTCTGTGTGTGTGTGTGTGTGTGTGTGTGTGTGTGTGTCTCTCTCTCTCTCTCTCTCTCTCTTTCTCTGTCACCCTAGCCAGCCTGGGTGTGTGTGTGTGTGTGTGTGTGTGTGTGTGTGTGTCTGTGTGTGTCTGTGTGTGTCTGTGTGTGTCTGTCTCACCCTAGCCAGCCTGAGTGTGCTGCAGTACTGGGAAATCCTGCCTGCTTGGCCTACCATCTTCATAGATAAGTGGGCAACTGCTTACTGACCCAGCAGTAAAACCAAGGGAGGGCTTCCATTCAGATATCTCGGTCTTCACTTTTTGGTGCTTTTCCCTTGACAGCACACTTCTCATCTTTTGTCTTGAACTTGAGTGCTGAGAGACCACCACACTGATGTCCTTTTACTTCCCATCTTCAAATTCAGTCACATACTGAGGTCCTAGGGGTTAGGACTTAAGACTTTTTAGGGGACACACGAGGACACAAGACAGCCGATAATATTTCTTAACATTGTCTTTGAAAGAAAATTTCTTTTTTGGGGTGTAGTGGCTCATGCCATTAATCCCAGCACTTTGGGAGGCCAAGGTGGGCAGATTACAACATGGTGAAACCTCGTCTCTATTAAAAATAAAAAAATTAGCTGGGTGTGGTGGTGTGCACCTGTAACCCCAGCTACTCTGGAGGCCGAGGCATGAGAATCGCTTGAGCCCAGTAAGGTGCAGTGAGCTGAGATCGTGCCACTGCATTCCAGCATGGGCCATAGAGCAAAAAAATAAGAAAATAAGGTTCCTTTTAATTTGTATGAAGCTTAAGGTATTATCATTCATCCTTTTTGTGTTCTAGGAAATCTTCATATAACCCGAGATTGGAAGGATTATCTCTTGTATTTTCTCTTGGAGTTATATATATATATTTCACATTTTGCTTGTGAGCACTTTAAAAAGAAAAGCTTCACGAATTTGCATGTCTTTGTACAGGGGCCATGCTGTCTTCTTTATAACGTTCTAATTTTAATATATGAGCTGCCAAAGTGAGCACTATGACCATTTTTTTTTTTTAAAGGACAGTCTCTGCCCAGGCTGGAGGCTCATGGCAGTCTCCGCCTCCGCCTTCTGAATTGAAGCAATTCTCCCGTCTCGGTTTCCCAACTAGCTGCCACTACAGGCGTGCACCACCACGCCTGGCTAACTTTTGTATTTTTTTGTAGTTTTGCCCTGTTTTCCAGGTAGGTCGTGAACTCGTGAGTTCAAGTGTGATCCTTTTGCTTCAGCCTCCTACAGTGCTGGGATTGTAGGTGTGAGCCACCGCTCCCACCAAGCACTTGTTGAGTTAATATTTAAGTTTGGAGCAAAGTATGGGACGAAGGTGATTTTTTTTAATTAAAAAAAAAAAGGCTTTTGTTGTTGTTGTTTTAAACTTAAAAGGCCATCCATGCCCTTTGACAAATAATTTTCATAGTCCACAAAGGAATAAAGTAGTAAGTTACACTCAAGCCCGTCTAATCCCTTGCTGGAAGATATGTTTTTAGAGTTTTTCTGTGTATTCGTGTGTGTGTGTAATTTCATTTTTTTTCTTTAATGAGGAGCATACCACAATTTCAAAACTTGCTTTTTTCAACTTTTTAGTCACCAGGCTCGCCACCTTTACTTCCTCTTGAAATATGGTTTTTCTATTTTCTTCATAAAGACTTTTATAATCTATACCTTGTACCTGATGGGATTGTGTTTTTGTTAGTTTTGACTTTTATTTGCAATAAGAAATGTTGAATCGAGACCCAGTATTTGTGTGTGCCTGTGTGTGCACACTCATGGGAAGCAATTTCAGCTTTGTCTTGCTCTCTGTGTTATACTGTAATCTATCCTTTCTTCCCCCCTATTTAATTTACAAGAAAGATGCTTGTCAAGAGACCCAGCATATTAATGTACTATTAGGGATCAGCAGTCTAGAAAACCGAACATCTTCAACTTTCACAGCTTGTCTTGAATTTAACTGCATGAATGTCTAAGGGTGCTTTGACCAGTTCTTACTACCCAGAGACCCTTTCTTCTTGATGGTGTGCTTTGCAGGAGGGTGTTTAAGGGTGACATCATGTTCTTTTTGTCAACTTGGGACTTTCATTTTACCGCAGAATAAAGAGGACCATCAAATTCTTGCTAACTCAAAGAAATTCTCGTTTACCACCATAGACTTTGCTCCATCATAGCAGTTCTCAAACTATCATCTAGGGATCCCTAGATCATAGTCCTTTTCTGGGGACTATGATGAAAAGTAGTATCATGGTAATACCAAGACATTATTTTCTTCATTTTCTCCCGAACGTGCAGTGGGGCTTTCCAGATGCTATGTGATGTGTGATGTTGCATCAGACTGAATTCAGTTATGAGAAGTCTGTTGACTCCTGTTAAGCCAGGTATTAAAGACATTTGCAGAAGTGGAAAACAATACCTCTTTTCTCACTTTTTTTTTTCAATTTGTAAAATAGAATTTTCATAAAAATTTCCTTCATGTTAACATGTAATGATTGAATAATTTTTTAAATGAATGAATATAAAATTTGTTTTAATTTCTGGTATGGTGAATATCACTGTGTATATAAAACTCAGGTAAATAATAGCTTTTTTGAGTCCTGAAAATATGCAGTATACTTCTATGCACCCTCTTCTAATTGCATAAGTATCAACTCAGGGTAAATTTTGTTTCATTTACACCTTAAGTGAAGGAAATCTCAAACATTTTTTTGTGCCGGGTGGAGGGGAGACAGGGTGGAGTTCAGTGGTGTCATCATAACTCACTATGACCTCCAACTCCTGGGCTCATGCAGTCCTCTCGCCTCAGCCTTCTCACTAGCGAGGATTGCATGTGTGCACCATCGTGCCCAGCTAATTTTTATTTTTTATAGATGGTGTCTTGCTATGCTCATGCTGGCCTTGAAGTCCTGGCCCCATGCCTCAGCCTCCCAAGTAGCTGGGGCTACAGCTATGTGTCACTGCACCCGGCTAATTGTTGTATTCTTAGTAGAGACATGGTTTCACCATGTTGGCCTGACTGGTCTCGAACTCGTGGCCTAAAGTGATCTGCTTGCCTCAGCCTCCCAAAGTGCTGAGATTACAGGAGTGAGTCATCACACCTGGTCCAGTATTAATTTTTAAAAGCTGTGAATTCTATTTAGAGAAAACATACCCATGATACTGATAACATAATGAGTCACGTGTTCAGATTTCCCCACTGTCAGTCTCTCTTTTTTTTCTTCCCCTTTTTGAGATGGAGTCTGGCTCTTTGGCCAGGCTGGAGTGCAGTGGCCTGATCTCGGCTCACTGCAACCTCCGCCTCCAGGTTCAAGCAATTCTCCTGCCTCAGCCTCCCGAGTAGCTGGGACTACAGGTGTGCACCACCACGCCCAGCTAATTTTTATATTTTTAGTAGACATGGGGTTTTACTATGTTGGCCAGGTTGGTCTCGATCTCATGACCTCATGATCCGCCCCCTCAGCCTCCCAAAGTGCTGGGATTACAGGTGTGAGCCACCGCACCCGGCCCAGTGTGATATTTTAAAAGAGGGGTATACATTGATAGTGGTTGGGCTGATAAAACGTGTTTGTTTTTAATCTCTCTCCTTTTAATTTGTTGTTCTTGAGGAAATGAGGTCACTTGTCTCAAGGGCCACAGCTTTTGAGAGTGGAGGTGGGTCATTTAATCTGGCAGCAACATTTGGGTCTGACCTGAAACACAGCTGATGGGGTTTTGCTTTGGAATCTTTTTTTCTGCCCTTTTCTCTCTCACTCTGTTAGGCTCTTTCTTCCTGTATTTTTTTGGGTTGATGCTGTTTCTTTTTAAACAATTTGTTTTTTAAACAGACAAATCAAAATAGTAACTTCTAGGTTCCTTTTTTGTTTTTTAGGAGACGGGGGCTTGCTCTGTCACCCAAGTTGGAGTGCAGTGGCGCGGTGATAGCTCTGCCGCATGGTGTCTTTTGACTAGCCCCCACCTCACCCCTGCACATTTCATAGTTTAGTTCCTTCTCAGTCTCAGGGCATAACTCTGCAATATGTGTAATGCTCAACTTATTTGATGAGGCCACGAGGGGGAGATCTGATGATGGGATCTCAAGCAGGTGTAAATGAGAGTGATGCTGCATTCAGCTGCCATCTCTTCCATTCTGGAAGAGAGAGAGAGAGTGCACTCCTGCATACTGCCAGTGGTGGTCGGGAGGAGTAGAGGGGACTAGGAATGAGGGAGGGAGGTCATAAAGGACACAGGAAGCCAGCCTTGGAAAGAAGAGCGTGTCACAATCTCTGGGGTAAAACAACAGAGTTCTAGAAATTTGGTTCTAGGACAGTCTTCATAAAAAGCATAAATTTAAGAAGAGATGAATGGGCTTGGTTGAGAACTGGACTGAAACGTGGTTTCTGCCCTCTTTACTTTCACATTCTCGTCCTTCAAGACTCACTGTTATTGTGAAGCATTTTTTCTCCCCCACTTAGATGCATTTTCCATGTTGCAGTAGCTCTGGCGTGCACCTTGTTCCTATTTGTCCCCACACATATCATGCAGTACCTTGTTCTCAGAGAACCCCTACCATCCCCAGCCTAGCCTACATTTGACTCATCATCTGAGTGAATTGCCAGTGAATATTTATTACAGGCCCAGCATATGGAGCTGCTCAATAAATGTTGGTGCAGTGGAAGACTCTCCTCTGAGTGAGTGTATGAAGGGAATCAGGAGGTGAATTATAAGGGTCGGTGGCTTTTGCAGCACCTCTGAAAGGGCTGTCCAGCCTTGCTGCTCCTGAATACCCTTACCTTTTACAGTGTTCTGAGGTCCAGAGAAGCAAAGAGCACCCCCACAAAGTCAGCTGTATGCAATTCAGGTGGCAATAGAACATGCGAACAGGATCTCCAAATTCTCCAGAACATAGTAAAGCCAGTATTTACTGAGCACCCACTGTATACTAGGCACTGGGCATGATGCTATGCTTTTATACGTGTTACTTCCAATTCTTGTAACACCAGTGCCTGCAGGTTGTTGTCGCAGGTTGTGAATTACTATGCTGCCTTATACCTGTAGTTAGTTGAAATGCTGACAATAGAAAGTAGTAGCAAAACTTATTATCATGGAATGTCATTGGGAAGTTTAAGTGATTAGATGTATGGGCTTAGAACATTGCTGAATTTTATTGACTGCTAACTCCTGTTGTTCTAAAAGTGGAATTTGAAGTATACAATTGTTTATCTAGGTTACCCAGTGTAATATAGTAAATGTTACAGTGTTAAATATAGAACCAAAGTCTCGTTACTTCAGACTTCAGAATGCCCTTACAGTCAAAGTGAGAGATTCAGATGGTCAAGAAACACCTTCCCCTGTTTAAAATTCACAATGACTTCATTACAAGCAGTGCAGCACATGTTGATGAGCCATGGGCTGTTGTTGCTGCAGCAAGGTTACATGTCAAGTGTGTAGAATGCAGAGGGCCCTTCCTTAGATGTCTAGCTGCCAAGGCCCCATCTGTGTGGGGATGGGCATGGAGGAATACCCCCTGTTCAAGAAGCCTATGAAAAGTGACCAGTAATAAAAGCCAGAGAAGTGATTAGACCGTCAAATATATTATCCTAATAATGGGCTTTTTCCCAGATTCTTTTTCACTTGGGTCCACATGAGCATCTGTATACCTATTGTGAATCCATTGTCTCAAGGAAGTAAAGTAGGTCAGAAACAGGATTTTGGAACCCAAAGAAACAATCTGTGTTGTTGCTTAAATTGAATGAGGTAGAAACAAATGTTGTTGTTGTTGTTGAATTATTTTGGTATCACTCCAGGCCTGCAATTCCTTCCTTAGTCGTCATCATCTTACTATCCCTTGGGATGCTGGCCTGGGATTCTTCTGCTTTATGGTTGTGATTAATCCTGCAATGGTTTGGGGAGGGATGGGCCTGGAGAAGACAGCTGCTACCAGCAGCAAGCAAGGCTAGGGTTTATAGGAAGAGTTGACACCCCGTTGGGATCTAACAGAGAAATTTGACGATTACTGTGCTGAAATAAACTAGCTCACAATTTTGCTGTTTGACTCAGGGCAAGCTCACTGTAAGTCTTGAGGAGTACTGGACGGAATGATGGTCTCTGATGCTGTCCTTACTCCCATTGGAGGGTGCACAGATTAGTTAATGTCTCCCTTTCATGAATGAGAGCTTTCATCTTTAATAAGCGGGTTAAACTGCCTGCACTCTGTCTAGTCTGTGAAGGTCAGATAGCCATTTGGATTTTATCTTCCCGTTTCTAGACTGCTGACAGAGTTCTTGTGCAAAGTTGGGAACCTTCAGGTTTTAACATGTTTTCTTCCTTTGCCTGCCCATGAAATGCCCTTATTCTTGAGGAGACGAAAAAGAAGGCACTAATCTGTTAGGTTGTAAATACTGTCTATTTTTTGGGAAAGATCTTTGTGGAATCTGAGTGGAGGTTCATGTTGTTTTGTAGTCCCGATGGTTTTAAAAAACATACTTCGTGTATTTCTTTACATACAGCTCAGAGCTCAACGTTGAAATTCATGTTCAGCAGATTCTTGCCCTCACTTAATTTACACTGGGTTTGTGGGTTTTTACTGTGATTAAACTTGACATTCATTTAAGGAATGAGTTGTGATGTTCTCTGGTCATGACCTAGGGAAAGAATATATATGTGCTCTAGGAGTGAAGTCTGGTGAGAGGTTTGTATTCTTTCCTCTCTTCTTTGATTTCACAAGTCAGGCTGTAACTTTAAAAGAAACTATAGGGGCTGTTCCCCAGGTTATTCACAAAATGAGTCTTTGTCTGCTTTTTCATTCACCATCTGGTTACAAAGCTAAATTGGAATCGTGCTTGTTTTAATTATTTTCTACTTGTGTGGCCAGGAGGTTATTTGGTCTGGTGAGGTTACATTATAAGCCTGCACACTCATTAATACCACCGAGTCCACATCCTGCGCCAGCACTGGAATGGTTAAGTTGATCCACTTGTGTGGCCAGAGTTTGATACAACACAGTGGTCACGACCACATTACCGGAGGAAGTGTGGTGTGTGGGTTTTTACCCTCTTCTTTTTTCATTTTTTTCTTCCCATAAATAAGTAGCTTGGCAGTCTTAGATTAGGGCCTGGTGTTTATTAAAGGGACAATATATTTCAGAAATTAGTAGTTCTAATATTTTAAAAGCATAGAATGTAAATTAGGAAAATAGTCAAAACATTTAACATTTTGAACACTTCACAGAATGAGTAATGAGCATAGTGTAGCTAGAAACGTCTCTGTGCAGTCATTATTTTTGGTGAATCAGCCAAAAGATACAATCATTGCTAAGCGGTATTGTTTAATACTGGGAAAGTGACATCAAAAACTTTCTCAAAATACGTGTATTTTTAAAATCCTCCCTTCTTTCTTCACTTTCCTGCCTTGGGGAGGCTGAATACTTAAAAGTAGTAGTCAGTGTTTGTAAAAGGTGACCTTTTTCAGGTTCCGGAAAAGAGTGTTAGGTGCTGTAATTAAGTAATTGTTTCCTAAGATCTTCCTTAAGTACAAGGAAGACTTCATTGTCTTGTGAAATGAGCAGTAGTTCAGGAACTAACTACTCATTTATAAATATATGAAGCAAAAAGGCTGGGTGTGATCCCTCACATGTGTAATTCTAGTACTTGACATTCATTTAAGGAATGAGTTGTGATGAAATAAGAAAAAGGCTGGGTGTGTTAGCTCTCATCTGTAATCCTAGTACTTGGGGAGGCTGAGGCAGGTGGATCACTTGAGCCCAGGAGAATAGCCTGGGCAGTATGACAAAACCCTGCATCTACAAAAACATATAAAAATTAGCCAGGTGTGGTAGTGCACACCTCTTAGCCACTTGGGTGTCTGAGGTAGGTGGATTGCTTGAGCCCAGGAGGTTAAGGCTACAGTGAGCCATGATCGCACCACTGCACGCCAGCCTGGGTGGCAGAGTGAGATCCTGTCTTAAAATAAATAAATAAATAAATAAAAACATTAAAAAAATAATAAAGCAAAAGAAACCTGTAGGCCAGGAGTGGGGAAGGAAAACAGGAGTGCCCCCAGAAGCACAATACTGGAAACTTTTTAGCAACACTTTAAGAAATACCCCACACAGAATAGGGGATCCATGTATTATGCATTTGTCAAAACCTGTAGAATGTAGAACACAAAGAGCAGGTGAATCCTAAGGTAAGCTGTGACTTCAATTGATAGCACGGTGGGACCCCCTTTTCTGCAGTTTCACTTTTCGTGGTTTCTTAAAATCAACAGGTGTCTGAAAATATGAAATGGAAAATTTGAATTCATAAGTTAAAAAAAAATCCTAATGTCCTTACTTGTGGACTGTATTGTCCTGTTTGATATTTGGGAGCACACTTGCTAAGGCAGTCCCGTACACGGCATACTTTGTGCAGGAACTGAGGTCCTTGGAAAGGCTGCTTGAAAGTAGCCTCAGTGCCAGGCTCAAAACCAGTTGCTCTTTGCCATATGTAAGAGTAAGGAAGGATGGGTGGGAGGATTGGAATGTGGTAGGAAAAAATGCCTACAAAGAATGAGAATTTTATGCAGAAACAACTATTGATAATTTATTAATATTTACAGGGCATGTCAAATGGTTATGTGAAGAAAAATAAAAACTACCTACCTCAGGAATTTAATTTTTAGACATGTCTGAATATCAACTGGAGCTCAAACATGCCACACAATTCTTTTAGTAATGAATTAGAAATATATCATGTAATAGTGTTAACATCCAAGACTTCCAGTGTTAACACCAAATCTTAATTTTCATTTCATTAACCTGGCAGGTATTTGAAAGCAGCATTGTATCAAAACAGTTTTATTATGTGGAAGGAGCAGTATTTAATAGCTGTGTTCCAAATTACTCCTAACTTCCCTGTACTTCTGAAGGAATATTTATTATAGTGACAAAAGCCTCTACAGCAGCTCCAGGAGAAGAGACCACAGTGTTTAGAAAAAGAAACTGACTTGCAGCTGTGGTGGGTGCTAGTATGTAAGTACAGCTGTCCCCTTGAGCTCCTGCCAGTCTCATAGGCCTTCTGAGTTGTCACAAGACTTGAACAGTTCACTTGTCTAGATCCTGCAGAGCTGGAAAGGGAACGATTTTTTGCGTGGAGGTTTGTCTTGAGAAATAATCTAAAATAGTTTTCCATACATAGAATCCTTGTCTACTCCTTATTTCTCAAGGTTCTTCCCCTATTCTTCTGTTATTTTTAAAACAATAACAGCTTCATAGAAATGGAATCCTCACAGCATAAAATTTACCTTTTTAAAGTGTATATAGCTTAGTGCTTCTTTGGAATATTAAATTAGGTACGCTATTACAACTATGTAATCGTTGACCATTTTCATCAATCCAAAAGGAAATCTTGTACTGATTAGCAGTTATTTCTTCCCAGGCCCTGGCAACCACGAATGTCCTTTCTGTCACTAGGTACTCCTGTCTTGGACATTGCATATAAATGGGATCATACGTTATATGGCCAAATGTGTATGGCAGCTTTCATTTAGCAGTCATGTTTCTCCATGTTGTTCCGTGCATCGGTACTTCATTTCTCATCTCCTTCTTCTTCGGTATTTTAAATGGTGGTTAAATACACGTAACACCAAATTTACCATTTTAACCATATTTGTGTATGTACAATGCAGTGGCATTGACAACATTTGCAGTGTTGTACAAACATCACCACTATCCATTTTCAGAATATATTCATTATGCATTCCTTATTGTTGCTGAAAGACAATATATTGTATGAACACTCTGCATTGTATTTATCTAGCCATCCGATACTCTAGCTAGTGAGTGCCAGACTGGTTCAAGAATATATAGGTGAAAGAATATTATGCATGATCACAAATGAAATTCAAAGTTGGTGTCATAACATATGAATGACCAGGGAGTCTTGGGGCCAGGGAAACCTAACACTGAGGTGGTAATCATTTCAGAGGAGCCAGCTATCAAGATGTTCTAGAGAAAAGAGGGGTGCTCCCCCAACCCTTAGTCTGGTTTGGGTGAACACACAAAATACATTTCATGGGCAGACCTTTAAAACATGACATCTTAGTGTGTGGAAGTCCATAACCCCAAAGGAGGGCTTGCTCAGTACATGCAGAGGTGTTCCCAGAGCATGTGTAAGTCTGTATGGATGTGCAAACAGGAATTGATCTGACAGCGGAAGACACGGCAGCCTTCTCTAATTAAAGCCTCTTGATGACATTAAACTGTTGCTTAATTACAATAAATCATACATTAACAGATCACGTCTCTGAAGAGGCATTGTTAGTGTGCTGCATAATGGAATAAAGTTTGACCTTGTAATCACAGGGGTTCCTATGGAGCAGTGGCTTATGTCACCAACAGGAACATGAGCCCTAGAGTTACTTTGGCAGAAGCCATTTCTTAGAATGCTTCCTGATCATTCTGTTTCAATAAAGATTTTTTTTCTATATCGACATGTATTTTAATATAAGGAGTCTTTACATACCTTGAAGGGAATAAGGTTTTCCATTCATTCCCTGCTGCTGCTTTTCTGATCACCCCCTCTTCGTTTCAAGCTAGTCTGGGCTTGGCCTCATTTTCGCAACAGTTTTTGCATACTCGTTTTATCATGTGCTTGCCGCTTTTGCGGTTTTCCATTTTGCTTTGGGGTACCAGCTTCTGACTGAAAGATGGGCCAAGTCAGGTACAGGCTGTTGTTACCCAAGGGCGTCTTCCATCATGTTCTCTTGGTCTCTTGAATACTGTGATATTTGAGAGACTGTACAACTGTAGTTACTGAAGGTCTTTTGAAATTCTACACAAAGTAACAGTAAAGCATGGGATCTGTGGGCCTGTGGAGATTTGCGTTCCGTTCAAAACTGCCTACTACTGCCATTTAAAGAACTGGAATGTAACTGCATATCACACCACCTAGGCTCATGAATATTGCTATTACTTTTCATTGTTTTAATATTAAAACATTAGTAGTATTAAAACCAGTGGGGTACTTTAATTTCTTCATGATGCAGATTATTAAACACTCATCAGCCTTTTTTCCTCTCTTGATTTTAAAAATGGTAATTGAAAGTCCATAGATCTTAGTTCTCTGGAACTGGAATGGGCCCCCACATGATAGTCTCTCCACACCCCTCCTTTTTATTTTTTGGGGGAGACAGTGTCTCCTTTGCCCAGGCTGAAGTGCCGTGGCTTGATTTTAGCTCACTGCAACCTCTGCCTTGGGGATTCAAGCAATTCTCCTGCCTCAGCCTCCAGAATAGCTGGGATTATAGGCGTGTGTGCCACTATGCCCGGCTAATTTTTGCATTTTTAGTAGAGACGGGGTTTCACCATGTTGGCCAGGCTGGTCTCTAACTCCTTGCCTCAGGTGATCTACCCGCCTTGGCCTCCCAGAGTGCTGGGATTACAGGTGTGAGCCACCGCACACGGCCCACGCCCCTCATTGTTAACTTGATCATGTTAGGTATGTCAGGGTCACCTTGCTCCTAGCAGGTCATGCTGTCTACTCTATAGTGCTGTTTAGAATCTCGCCTTTGACAGGTTTGACTGTTGTAGAAGTTCTCTCCTCTTCCTTTGCATCTGGGATGCCATCATTCATTCATTCTTTTCCTTCCCTTCTTTGTGAACATTGTCTTGTTACAGTTCCTCTTTCTCTGCTTGCCTGTCCGCATTGAGGTGTCCCTGAGCGTCTTTCCTCCCAGTGCCCATTGTCCATTGTCCACACTGCAGGAGTGTGCTGGAGACTCCCAGATTCTCTGCCTGTGCCCTTTAAGCCTTAACCATTCTTACACGTTGCCCGGAGTTTCTGTGGACCAGCAGCTGGAGCAGGCTCCTCCAGAGCACGGCCCCTATGGCAATGTGACTTACACCTGTAATCCCAGCACTTTCAGAGGCTAAGCCGGGGAGGATTGCTTGGTCTCAGGAGTTTGAGACCAGCCTGGACAACATAGCGAAACCCCATCTCTATATAAAAGACACACACAAACATAGCTAGAGGTGGTGGTGTACAGTTGTGGTCCCAGCTTCTCAAGAAGCTAAGGTGGAAGGATTGCTTGAGCTGTGGATTGGAGGTTGCAGTGACCTGAGATTGCACCACTGTACTCCAGCCTGGGTGACAGAGCGACGCCCGGTCTCCAAACAAAAGAAGAAAAAAGAAAAAGGCATGGCCTCTTTATCATCCCAGAAGAGAGATGATTCCGGTGAGTGCCATGGAGATCAGTGGCTGTCTTTTCCTAAAACTGAAAAACAGGTGGGGAGGCCGAGGGAGGGAAGGAAAAGTCTATCAAGGCTAACTAATTTACTTGTGTGTTTTACGACACTGTTGGTTGAGTAATAATTGGCTATTGCAGAGATTTGTGTACACTGTTGTTAAAAATAGGAACCTAAGATTAAATGTTAGTGGCTTTTCAAGTTTTGGAATGAACTACTTTGGTGAAACTCAAATAGCAGTGCTTGCTAACTTGTAGTTAGAGCTGGAGTATACCTTTTAATTCTACATTTAAAGCAATGTTTATAAATGCCTGTGTACGATGACAAATAATAAGGCTCTTGTAGGGGAAACCATTTTGCCTGAGGAGAGAATGTTCCCCAGTGTTGAGCACTACTATCTGGAGCTTGTTAAAAACATACACACCCCTTCACTGTTCTAATTTAGCATTGGTTCACTAGTAAAATCCAGGATTCTGTTTTTTTAAGATTTGGGAGTATACAGTTCTGTGTGTTTCGTGTTATTTTTAAATTTATTTTTAAAAATTATAAGAGAGATGAAGTCTCACCATGCTGTTCAGGCTGGGCTCCAACTCCTGGGCTCAAGTGATCCTCCTACCTTGGCCTCCCAGAGATCTGGGATTACCTTCATGAGCCACTACGCCCGCCCATGTTCTAAGCATTCTAACGTATCACCAGGAATATGTATTTTTTACCTCCTCTTAGTGTAATTCTGTTGTGCAGTCAGGTTTGGAGACTATCACTGATCTGGTTAGCAAGTTCTCTCGCCAGAGAAGGGTAACTTATTTTTAGTATTCAGAGTGTGGTTCAGTATCACATATAAAAATCAGTTTCTGTTATTTGTTATCCCCCCACTTATGTGAAATGGAAAAGATTCCCTTGCGAGGAAGCAGGGTGAGTGTAGACACGAAACTGTCAGACCTGCCTCTCTTCTAAGACCCAGCCATCTCTCTTTCCTCCAAGTAAGAGGCTCTCTTCTAAGACCCAGCCATCTCTCCTTCCTCCGATAAGAGGCCCTGCTTCCCTCCATGGAGTTTTAAGTTGTTCTAACCGCTGATCAAAACCCCCAGACTCTGTCTCTTTTCTCTCTCTCCCATCTTTTGAATGGCTGAGTTTTCCTACAGGCAGTGGCAGTGTTACTAAGTAAAATGAACATTAGGTTCAGATGCCAAAGGTGCACGTCAGACCCGTTATTCCTAGAGGAGTCACATATGTGTCCACAGCTCGACAGCCTCAGGCACACGTGGCTCCGGGCACCGCCTGTTATCTTTTCCTCTCCCTGCTTGGGTGCCTAGGCATGCCTGCAGCCCACATGGTCTGAACCCAACAGCCATGATGCGGGAGGCAGCTGGTAGAAAGCTGTGGGGGCAGCAAGACCCCACAGGGCCAGTGGATGGGCGCTTCTCACGCGCCACGCCAATGGAACCTTTTTTCTGTCTCAAAGCAGGGGGTAGGGAAGGGACTGAGGGACATCTCTATTCCCTGTCTTTGAGAATGGGCAACCAGTTCTCTTTACCGCCACCCCCAGCTTATATTCCTTTGCAGTGTATCTTAAACCATTGGGACTGCTTTGATTCTCATAATCTGGAGGAAAGATTGTTTATAGCCCTCTGCACAAAGGTTTGGCCAAGTTAGGATTTACAGGCAGGATTGGTTTGGCCTCAGGAAGGAACCATTTATTTTGATACCACTTGGAACTTTTCTGTGGCTGTGAGGACAAATGGTTTGAGGCCCCTATGTGCAGGCTTTCTATACCTTGTAATGCAATCCAGACCTTTGCTGACACTGTAGGATTGATCCAGCCTAATCCTTGCTGTCTCAGGGAAGGCTGCAAGGGGCAAGTCCAGGAAAGTAATGAGGCAATACCAACAGAGGAGCCAACTCTCTCTAGCCCTATCCCTCAAGGTCCACCCCAACCTCGCTGTCCAGCTTTAGCCTCTCACTTGCCCCCTCCTAAAAATTCTCGCTCTAAGCAAGCCCCAGTCTCACTTTTACCCCTCCCATAGATGCCCAGTGAATTTAGACCCAGTAAGGTCCAGGTCCCCTTCTCCCTACAGGACTTGAAGCAAATGAAGGGGGATCTTGGCAAGTTTTCAGGTGACCCTGATAGAGGCTTTCCAGAATTTCACTTAAGTATTTGGACTCTCCTGGAGAGACGTTATTTTTACTTTTGAATCAAGACCCTGACGGACACTAAGAAGCAGGCTGTTCTGAAAGCAGCAGAGAGATTTGGGGATGAGCTTTGTATCACATACAGCATCAGGGAAGGGGGCAAACATTACCCAACCGCAAGAGTGGTACCAGTGGATGACCCTAAATGGGATCCCAGTGACAAGGTGGAAGACTGGAAGAGGAGACACTTTCAGGTGTGCATAATGGAAGGCTTACCTAGAACTAGGACCCAGCTTCTTGGTTATACTAAGTTGTCCATGATTGATCGGGATTTGATGAAAATCCCACCGCCTTCCTGGAAAGACTAAGACAGGCCTTACTAAAGCACACCTCTCTATCTCCTGATTCCGTCAAGGGACAGCTAATCCTAAGGGATGAATGTATTACTCAGGCAACCTCTGATAACAGGAGGAAGTTGCAAAAATTGGCCCTGGGACCAGAAAGTACATTAGAGGACTTCCTGAAAGTGGCTACCTCTGTCTCTTATAATAGAGACGGCGAGGCCCGAATGAGAGATGAGACACATGTATTCCCACGGTGCACGTGTGAAAACTTCTAAAGATATGGCAAGAACAGTTTCTCTCTCTCTCTCTCTCTCTCTCTCTCTCTCTCTCTCTCTCTCTCTCTCTCTCTCCTTTTTTTTTTTTTTGAGATGGAGTTTTGCTCTTGTTCCCAGGCTGGAGTGCAATGGCATGATCTCAGCTCATCGCAACCTCTGCCTCCCGGATTCAAGTGGTTCTCCTCCCTCAGCCTCCCGAGTAGCTGGAATTACAGACGCACACCATGACGCCTGACTAATTTTTTTGTTTTTAGTAGAGTCGGGGTTTCACCATGTTGGCCAGGCTGGTCTCGAACTCCTGACCTCAGGTGATCCACCTGCCTCGGCTTCACAAAATGCTGGGATTACAGGCGTGAGCCACTGCACCTGGCCTCAGATGCCATGTTCTAATGGACTCTGTCTATAAAGTGATTAAAGAACATGGGCCAAGTTATTTGGGGTGCCTGTGAAGTGCCGGGCACGGCTTTCCAATTTGTGTGCACCTTTTTTAGTTCTTACTTTACAAATGAAGGAAGCTGTTGTCCACCAAGGTCACCCAGGAGGTACAAGTATGGGCTGGTTTCTGAGCCCAGTTCTGAATCTGTGACTTGTGCAACATCATTGTACTTTTGTTACTTTGTCATGAGTCTGGTGTTTATTTACCTACTACCTGAGAGTAGTTATGAACAACCAATGTGCTAATGAAGAAAAGTTAGTTATGATTCCTTGATGAGATATGGCAGCCTCCAGGTTTATAAAGTCTACTCTCATCTTGTTTTGGATGATCTTTATAGTGGATGGCTATAGGAGAAACTAGTGAGGTGATATATGTGAAATGATTGATTGATTTGGGGCAGACTTCTGTTATTAGAACTTGGGAGCCCTGCTGGTATTCTGTACTTGTGCCCCATATAGCTGTGATGGTAGAGTTAGATTTATGAAGCTGGTTCAGAAATGGGAAAAATGTGAGTGTGAATGTAAGGCAGTTTTAGATAACACTCAGATGGCCTTATGACCTATCTGAAGTCCTGAAGTCAGCTATGGGATTATACTGTTTGTCTCCAAGCTGTCTCTTGGGAAGGGGTGAGTCTTTCTCTGAATAATAATTTAAACCCTGTCAAAGGCCTGACCACCTTGAAGCAGGAGGCAATGCTAATACGCTTCATATATCCAAGGGCAGTTATCTCTTTTAAAAAAAAGTGAAACAAAAGACTGTTTTCAAAAGGAAATGTTCTCTTTTATACCCACGCTCTCCTTCCTGTCCATGTGATGTTAGAAAAAGTGTTATTTTCACTGTTACATAAAAGTTTTTGATGGTTTCTTCTGTGCAATTTTGAGATGTTTCCTGGTTGTTGGAAAAGTATAAAAAATATATGTAGAAATAGTGCCCGCTGCCCAGCCTATTTCTTCTTGCTGTATATACCTACCGTTAACATAAATATTTTTCCCTCCCAGTTGTTCTTTTTCATTCTTCCACATTTCAGTGGAAAATATTTAAAGTTTTCTTGTATACATTTATGATTTTACTTGGAAACAGCAAGTGTAATATCTCTAAGCAGAGGGGCTTTCAACTTCTCTGCAGCACACAGGAAAGTGGACACAGTGTCTAGGAGAGGCCCTAGACTCCAGGGTAAGAAACGCATGTGCCAGAAACCTTGCCTACCTCTCATGACCCTGCCATGTTATAGGTACTGAGTCATGTTTCAACAAGGCTTCCCACACTTTATTGACTAGACCTTCTATTTTGTCATAAGAATAGTTTGGATTTCTATATAACATTTCTTTTAGGGGGTAATCCTGTTCTCTAGCAATGGCTGAAGAGGTGCCAGGTAAATTTGCCACCTATTGTGGGATTAGTCTTTATTGTTTCTTAAATGGCAAAGAGAAATCAGATCGATGAACAGCAGAGTTTAGAGTAGTGCCCTCTTATGGGCAGGATCACATAGTATCTGCACTGATAGATCCTCAAATGTTTAAACAAATGAAATGGTGTAGTTTGGTATTATGGGAGGGTGTGCAATACTGATCGTGACTCGAACTGTAGAAAGAAGAGTGAGTATTCTTTCATTATTTCAATGCTATTTCAGTCCTGTGGCATACAGTTTAATGTCCTATTTTGTATTTGATTTATAAGAGCAACATATTTTTATCTTAGAACATTTGGGCTTTTTGCTAAAAAAAGAGTGGGGACAGCATTTATACCACTCAGTGATAATTATTAACATTTTGTGGTATCCATTTTTCTTTTTTTTTTTTTTAATCAAGTTGGGTGAAGAATCAAGAAATAAAAACAATCTCTGGAGCAGCATTGCACATGCTCTATCTCTCAAAGTCTGGCTTTTAAATAATTTCTGCATCTTTCTTTGTAATTGAGTGGAGAGCGTTCCACTGGGTAGCTGAGTTGAATCACCACAAGCCCTCCAATTTATTGAATATCGATTGTGTCCCAGAGAGCATGCAGTGTGAATTTTTTTTGTTTTTTTTTACCCCCTGCATTTTGCCCATTTTGCCACTGGAACTACCCCCATGAGGGTGGAAACCTCGGGCAGAGCAGACCCTCACTTAGGGTGGTTGGACACTCCAGGTGTGTCATCTAGCCCAGCCACTGAGCTGCATTGCCTGCTAGAATTTAGTAGCGCCTAGCCTTGGGGTGTCTTAAAGTTTCATTTAATTCCGTGCTGTTGAAAGTAACAAAGTAGTGGCCAGGCGCGGTGGCTCACGCCTGTAGTCGAAACACTTTTGTAATATTGGGGTTCAGGGTGCCCTCAGCTCCCCTGAGAGGATGTTTCTCCAGGTTCTTGGTCTCCTGCCCTCTCAAGAATGAGAGGGGGGACCATGGCACAGTGTGCAGTAAATGCCGGACTCAGAAGTGTTTGTAGAAAGTGATTTATTTAGAGAGAGAAACAGGACAAGGAGAGAGAAACAGCTAACTCTCACTGAGAGAGAGAATCAGAAAGATGGAATCCAGGAGAGGAAAGCAGCTTCCACACTGAGTGGGAGGGAATAGAGAGAAAGAGATGGAGTTTAGGAGGGGAAGACAGGCTTCCACGAGAGTGTGGAAGGGGACTCCAGAGGGAAAATCCAGGATAGAGGAAAACAGCTTCCACGAAGGGAGTGTTCTTGGAAGGGAACCCAAACATGGAATCCAAAGGGGTGTGGAAGAAAGGGACTTTTAACCTGGGAGGAAGCCCGACTTTCTGTAAGACCCCAGGCCAGTGAAAGGAGTTCCTCAGAATTTCCGTTGGAGTGACTGAATCTTAGTTTCTTCCCTTGCCCTTGGAATTCAGACATAAACTGTTAAATCTCCCCGATGGAGAGAGATGGGAGTGGGGCATGGTGCTGGGAAGTTATGGCCCTTAAAACCATGCTGCCCTTGTGGACCTGGAAAGAGAACACCTTCCCTCACTTTGGGAGGCCAAGACGGGTGGATCATGAGGTTAGGAGTTCGAGACCAGCCTGGCTAACATAGTGAAACCCTGTCTGGACCAAAAATACAAAAATTTAGCTGGCCGTGGTGGCTAATGTTTGGTAGTAATGCCAGCTAGTTGGGAGGCTGAGGCAGGAGAATCGCTTGAATCCAGGAGGTGGAAGTTGCAGTGAGCTGAGATCGCGCCATTGCAGTCCAGCCTGGGGGACAGAGCAAGACTCCATCTGGGGGTAGGGAGGTGGGGAAGTAACAAAATAGTGAGCTTAGTCCTTATCATTATATCCTTATGATACAAAGCAGTGAATTGCTTAGTCATTATATATACATTTTTAATGGAAGTTTTCTGTTAAGCTTTCTAGTTTGTTAAATTTATAGAAAAAAAAATTGGTTTATACTGGCAGTATTCCATAAAATTTTTCAAATAGCTCCTCTTCAAAGTGAACATTATTATGCATCTTGACCTCTTCTCACCTCATTATTTTGCATCCTTATTTACCTGTAATTAGGCATTTAGTACTACTACTTAGGCAGTTATTACTGAGATGCTTTGATTGAAGACACCTTTACTGAATCCTGGGGAAGTAAAATAGTGAGGATTAGGCCCAGCGCGGTGGCTCACACCTGTAATCCCAGCACTTTGGGAGGCTAAGGCAGGCGGATCACCTGAGGTCAGGAGTTTGAGACCAGCCTGGCCAAGGTGGTGAAACCCCGTCTCTACTAAAAATACAAAAGGGCATGGTGGAGCCGGGCATGGTGGAGCACACCTGTACCAGCTACTTGGGAGGCTGAGGCAGAAGAAGCACTGAAACTCCGGAGGTGGAGGTTGCTTTCAGCCGAGATTGTGCCATTGCACCACAGCCTGGGCGATGCACAAAACTCCGTCTCAGAAAAATAAAAAAAAGGTGAGTATTGCTGTGGTGAGTGGCTGCTTTATTTTGCAGTCCTAGTTCAGGATTTAAAAAAAGTGATTTCGCGCATGCTTTTCAAATTTTGGTTTTGTGATGTCTGCGGTTTTCCCATTTAATTCTACATGGAAGGGTGTCATTAAGTTCTCTTCAAATGTAACCAAATCAGCTCTATACAAATTTAGTGTGCACTATTACTGCTGGTGGAATTTAATTGGTGAATATCCCATTAAAATCTCTTCGTTAGCCCCTAACCACATGGAAGAGTTGGACGTGTATGATAATCTCTTGGTATAAAGTTAGGCTATTGTACAAGCAAAGAGGGCTCTGCTAAGTGTGGTTCCATTTTGGTGTCTATGGAAGGGTAGGAAGGGCAGCTTGATATCCTGTCAGTATGTCCCCCAACACTGAGCAGATGTTCTCTGAGTTAATGTTGCTCTTCAGTTATCTTTGACAGAAGCAGGGTCTGGTTAAGATCAGATTGTTCAGACTAATGTACATTGATCTTTGCATAATGATCACAAGAGTATAAGCCAGCTAGACAAGCAAGTGCCAGTGGTGAGTTGTGAGATTAAAAAAACAAAGCAGTTGTTTTGTTAATAGCTTTGGTGCCCTGTACTCACATTATAAGACATTGATTCAGATGTATGCTACTTTTAGATTTACCTGGGAGGACCTTTTACTTAAAAAATAACTGCTGACTATTAAGCTCCATGCTGCTGATCCTGCTGAGAGGATCTGGCCCTGAGAGGTGTGGGAGGACCCTTTCAGATAGCCAGGGCATGGAATGCAAAGTTCTCTTGAGTTTTAAGGAAGTATATGATAATCTGTTCTACTTGGGAGTAAGTGGTGATTTTTTTTTTCTTTTTTTTTTTTTAATTTCTGAGGGTGGTTGTGAAACTTACTTTCATGGTAGTGGTGGACCCTTGAAGCAATTTTGGAAGGTAGATGAAAGAGAGATGTTTACTAATCTGTTGTTTTTATTCAGTGGGTGATGCTCATGTGCTATAATTTCCTCTCTGACATTCTGTCATGTTCCATGTAACTTACATAAAGCACACTCTGGCGTATAGGAATTTCCCTACTTACTTACATTGGGGTGTGGAGTGTGTGTGGCTTTGTCAGACTCAGCTGATGTGATGAAAAACGGATATATAAAATGTGAATGAGAGTCCTACTAAAGTCTGAGCTCTCTGGTTTTAAAAACCAATCCAGCTATATTGTGAGGTCTCACCGTACAATTCACCCATTTAAAGTGTACAATTCATTTTTTAAAAAACTGTTTGTAAGGTTGTTCAAGCGTCACCACAGTTTAATTCCAGAACATTCCCAATCCTCAGTCTCTGATTTTACAAACAAATTATCTGTGACTGCTTCTTAACATGAGTATGTAGATTATTTGATGCGTAGCTTTTTATGTTACTTTCTTTACACATTTCCCCCCACAAAACATTTTAATCCCACGTTGTCTCTTACTTGACTCATGTTTTCAGTAACAATAGTTTTAACTATTGTAACTCTATAAACATCAACTGAAATATAATTTTATTAATAGCTTATTCTGTAAAAATGCTATTAATAGAAATATCAACACTTTGAAGACGTTGCATTATCTGCTATTTTGGATTATGGTCATTCTTTTGTGTGGATAGTTGGAGATAGATTTTAATATTTTGCCAAGCTTAATTTAACCAGGGAAGTAAGTTTGCTGCAAAACCATAGAATGCATGTTAAATATGACTTCTGAGTGGAATTTTTTTTTTTTTAATGCAGCAGCTGGTTTCTAGGCTTAGGAATGGTAGTTAGTAAGTTTTCCTACTGCTTTCCTGTTGTGCTTGTGAGCAGCTTCTGGTATAGTTTCTTAATTTCTAAGCTTTTGAGACTGATTGTATGCTACTTATCTGTATATGTCGATAAGTTTCTTGTCTTTCAAGGTCTTTGTGCTGGAGCAGATTTAGGAATGAAGCATAGTCTAATATTTTTAAGGAGGGATGTGTACTTGAATCTCTTTTGGAAGTAGGGAAATTTACCAAGTTGGTACCTCTGGCTACCCAACTCTGATTTGGAATAACTGGGGTGATCTGCTATCACTTAGGAGCAGCACCTAAGCTAGTACTGTTTTAATGTATTTGTCCTCTAATTGAAAATCTGGTTATCAAGCTTACTCGTTGTTTTTGGTCTAGTCAATGTATTCCTGTCTTTTTCCTGTGTAATTGAGAAAGCGCTTTTGATAAGAAGTAGTATATGGTTAAGTCATTCCACCTCTTAGAATTTTCAACCGAAATTAAGTTTATAATTAAATATATTAATAGTATATTGCTGGGAATGAAATAAGACCACAAGTGCATTTTATAAATTTTCTAGCTTTTGCAAGTTTGCTCTCCTTTAAACACAGATTTTGACATCATTCCTCTTAGTTGGAAATTTTCTGAGAAGAATTCCATTTCCTTATGTTTTCTTAGATTTACAAGGGCAAGGTTGTAATTCAGCACAGCCCTTGGGTTGCTAGGAGTCTGTTACTGGGTCATTGAACCTTGGGTGGATCAGAAGGCTCACATTGATGAAGCCTTTGGATGGGAACTGCCTGGGATTCAATTTCTGCTCTGCTGCTTATCCAGGTTTGCAACTTGGGGTAAGTTAGCCTTTCTTTCATAGAGTGGTGGTGTATATATGAAACATACATTCCATAAGTGTCCATTGTTTTGTTGTCATTCAGCTATCTGTATTAGAAATAATGAATTATTACTCAGTGATTACCCTGTCTGATAAGAGTCTGTTGCTTTGTTGTCAGATGTAGATCGGAAGCTTAGAGGTTTAGAGTCTTTCATCCAGTTGAATATACACTAAAGCATCTATTTGGTGAATGGTGCTTCCCAAAGAACCTGGCTTCCAGTAATGTATTCATTTATTCACTAGAAGAGTAATTCATTTTTTACTACACAGTAGCTTATAGCAGGTGTTAGAGACTCCTGTTAACACTAATGGCAATCAACATTTAACTTTTTTCCTTATTGTCTGCTGTTTTGTGGTTTTCCACCATTTATTCATAATTGTCATGTATCCTGGAAGTAATTAAATCCATGAGTCGCCTCCTCTTGTTATAAATGTTTGCACCCCTTTTAAGTTTGCTTGGTTTTCTCAGATTCTGGTTTCAATTAACATGCTTATGCTTTTCTGGTTTGCAGGGCAGATTAGTAGGCTTTGGTGTGGCTTTTTTCCTTCTTCCTTCCTGCTTTTATGCATTTGGTTGATGCACCTGTGCACCTAAGCCCTTTCTCCATTGTTTTAAGCAACCATTTTGTTTGCTTGATCTCTAGGAGCCTTGCTTGATTTCGTTTATTCTGCTCCAACAACATCTGCATGCTTGTAGTTACAAATAGATAGTGGTCAAATTTATTCCTACTGAAATGGTTGTAATATTTTATATCACAAAAAAAGATAGGTAGACTCTTTTTATTTATTTTCAGACAGAGTCTTCTGTTGCCAGGCTGGAGTGCTGTAGTGTAGTCTCGGCTCACTGCAGCCTCCGCCTCCTGGGTTCAAACGATTCTTGTGCTTCACCCTAACGAGTAGCTGGGACTACAGGTTCATGCCACCACGTCCGGCTAATTTTTGTATTTTTAGTAAAGACAAGGTTTTACCATGTTGGCCAGGATGGTCTCGATCCCTTGATCTTGTGATCCAACTGCCTGGGATTACAGATGTGAGCCACTGCGCCTGGCCCGGTTTTCTTAAAGCAGTATTTGAGTGTCATCCCTCAGAAGTTTCATGGTAAAGAACATGAGAACAAATGTTAAGTATTCAGCAGCTACTATATATTTAAGTATTTGGGTTGAGAATTTAGCTATAATTTATGGGCAGAATGAGGATGTGGGGAAAAGAAGGACCTAGGTAGGTGGTGAAATGCTATCCTAATCCTTTGGAAAGTATTTAGAAAGAAAGTATATTGATGAAATGCAGGACTTAATGAGAATGTGTGTGGGGAGGTGGTGGGAAGTATGGGAGAAGCATACATGCTTGATGATGAGAGAAGTGATTATTTTGTTTTATGCAAACAAGCATTCTTTTCAATATTTTAATGTTTTAAACCATCAGAATTCATTTTGCCTTCCCTGATTACTCACATGGCTGGTGAGCATTTGAGAAAAATATTTCATTTTCCAAGATAAGTGTATAGATTCCTGAGTATACCATCTAATGTTTTATTGCTGAGCTTGTGAAAGAAAATAAGACAAAGAATGAGATATTTTTCACCAATTACACCAACGATTTTTAAAACATAGAATTTTGTTGGGGTTTAAACATTTCCACTTTGTGTTTGTTGGTGGTGATGGCTCAAAAATCCCTTTTACTGGACAAGAAAGTTTGTTCATCTATTTTTGAGACAGGGTCTCACTCTGTCATCCAATCAGGAGTGCTGGAGAGCTATCACAGCTCACAACAGCCCCGACCTCCAGGCCTCAAGAGATTCTCCCACTTCAGCCTTGCGAATACCTGGGATCACAGGCGCATGCCACCATGCCCAGCTAATTTAAAAAATGTTTCTGTATTGATTCTGTTTCCCTATTTTTCCCAGGCTGGTCTTGAACTCCTGGGCTCAAGAGATCTTTTGCCTTGGCATCTCAAAGTGCTGGGATTAGGTGTGAGCACCACACCCAGCTGTAAGGAAGTTAAATTATGTTTTTAATAATAATTATTTTTTCTCCCTCCCGCCCCACCCCAAGATGGAGTCTTGCTCTTTCACCCAAACTAGAGTTCAGTGGTGCAATCTCGGCTCACTGCAACCTCTGCCTCCTGGGTTCAAGCAATTCTGCCTCAGCCTCCCAGTTAGCTGAGATTACAGGCATCTGTCCCTATACCTGGCCAGTTTTTGTCTTTTTACTAGAGACGGTGTTTCACCATGTTGGACAGGCTGGTCTCGAACTCCTGACCTCAAATAATCTGCCTGCCTTGGCCTCCCAAAGTGCTGGGATTACAGGTGTGAAACACCGTGCCTGGCCAATTATGACTTCATTTCTAATTTTTTTTCTACGAATTTTCAATGCAGTAGATATTTGTGAGGAGGGGTTCTCAGTATTTTCTAAACTGTATTTTAGAAACTTCCATGGACTGGGAGTGGTTCATAAACTCATAGAAATGGTTTAAAGTTTCAATTTGATTTAATATTTTTTTCTAGAAGTTAACTTGTGGGTTTTCTTTTCCTCTTCTCTTCAGTTACACTTGAAAGGGCAGAAGAAATTGCTCTTGCTTGCTTCTCAAGTTTAAAAATGTCAAACATTGTTCTTTATTCTTTGCTGAAATCATTACAGGTAAAAAGCCCACAATCAAGCTTTTTGCAGACCCAGCTCCCAGCTAGATGAGAATCAGCTGGGACAGGGAAACTAGTGTGGGGAGCTCTAACCAGAGTAGAGGCTTTGCTGCTTAGGGTTAGGGCTTACTATATTCTACTTCTTTGTGGATGGAACAGAAGAGAGGGATGAATTAAGCCAGCTAATTGGCAAAAAAAAATATTTTTTTCGGTAGCATACCGTCTGAAGCAAATAGGGTGGAAGTTTAAGAGTTGTTAAGACCATGAAAGGAACTCCATGGATAATGTTGAAAAGAGTTTTCACGTTATTTGTATGTGTATTAGGAATGGAAAAAGGTTTCCATTGAGATTCCTTAAACCATGTTGTAACATGAGTTCCCCTCTTGACCATGCAACTTATGTTGGTCTCCTTTTCAGTATTAAAAGAAAAATGTGGATCCCATCTATAAAGTCATAGCTCATCTAAGGGTGATGTGGTAGATAGGTTCTGGTTAGTTTCGAAGGACGAAATTGCTATTTTAGCGTGTTTTTATTTTGAGACGGAGTCTTCCTCTGTTGCCCAGGCTGGAGTGCAGTGGCGTGTTCTCTGCTCACTGCAACCTCTGCCTCCCAGGTTCAAGCGATTTCCCTGCCTCAGCCTTCTGACTTGCTGGGACTACAGGCTCACGCCACCACACCCGGCTAATTTTTTGTATTTTAGTAGAGACGGGTTTTCACCATGTTGGCCAGGATGGTTCCGATCTCCTGACCTTGTTATCCACCGGCTTTGACCTCCTAAAGTGCTGGGATTACAGGCATGAGCCACTGCACCTGGCCCTTAGCATTTATTTTTTAATCCAAGTTGGGGACTTTTTATTGGTAATGGGAGATACTAAACAAAAATGTTCCATCTGGATGGAGTTTTTTAGGCAGGTAAATTTTTAGTGTTTCCATCTACTACCACAGGATCATTATGTGCCCTGATAAGCTCTCTGTGTGAAGTGGGCCTAATTGGGGTAGCCAGCGAGAATGACTTGAGTGTTTTTTAGGAATAACTATTTGCAGGTTGGAAAATTCTCACTTCTATTTCCATGATTGTTCAGTCTGGAGGAATAGTACAAATTAAAGTGTACTATTTTAGAAGTGGGACTGAGTTTTGGCATTGGCAGCTCCATAATTGCAGTTTTGGCCAAAGATCACTGGTGGCTTTTGGCTCACCACACATGAGGAGCTCTTGCGGGAACACAGAAGAGAAAAGGAAGGGATTCCATGAAGGGAGGTAGAATCCAGAGGAGAAACACTGAGCTTCCTGGTCCCTCTCCCCAAACCCACCATACCTTAGGGCAGTGCTGCATTCTATCAGAAGACAGAAGGAAAAATGAAGCCTGGGGTTGCTGCCTATTTCCCGTAAGTAATGTCTTGTTCTGGCCTTCAGCTTTACACATCATCTCTTCTAGCTAGAATCTATGCAGGTACTGTGTTTTGGAGATAAGATAGACACCATTTAAATGTATATACAAGGAGAGAGTTTATTCTCAGGCTGTGATTCCTCATTTTTTGCCAAGGATGTCAAATCTGGATATTCTAGGTTCTTGTGGCCATGTATCATCCATTACATGAGGAAAAGTGCACAGAGATTGGCTCAGTGTAAGTAGCTGGGCCTACCGTGTCCTCGGTCTTAATGTTGGGTATGTCTGCTGGATTGTTTGTTCAACTCTGGAAACCCAGCATTTGGGGCGACAGCCCCTCCTATCAAGCTTGTGGATGTTACCTGTATACATCAGTCAGAGAATCATGTTCAGTAAGGTCTAAGGGACTGGGAAACCAATACACTGTTATGTTTGTGCTGCATATTGACCAAGCACCTGAAATGAAGGAAAACGCTGTGTTTTGCAGGATTTCTGATGAAGGCAAGCCTGGCCTGGCTCACTCAGTTTCTTTCTGTCTTGATCTGAAGGTGTTCCTCAAAATGTGCGTCTAATTGATTGTCCACCTTGATTAGTAACATGGAGACTCTATACTAGTGGAAACAACTTTGGTGTTACTGACCAGCGCTGATCATAAATTGTCATACTTCATTGATTCCAAGATGTACTTGTTTTTTCACATTCTAAAATGCCTAAAATGAGAAACAACCCAATTGCATCAGCCACATTGTTTTCATAGCCTGAGTATGAGTGAATTTGGTTCAGGTTGTTCATAATCTCATCACTTCCTCATAGACATCCTTGGGCCTTCACTTACTGCATTTAAACAAGATTCACGTGGATTTCATTTCAATGCCAAATCATGTTTTAAAGTATGTAATAAATAAAGGCATAGAAACTGAGTGGCAGCAGGCTGTACATTTGATATTAGTGATACTAGATACTGTGAGAAAAATGACCAAAATTTTACATTTGATTTCAAAGCAACTACTAAATATTTTTGGCAACCTAATAAGAAGAAGGTCCTCAAATAAAGTTATGTTAGGTCATGCAGGATTTTGCTGGCTTATTCCAGAGTAGCTGGAGGCAGGAGAAACTGCCACATCCTTGTACTGAAAGAGATTTCAAATAAAAGTGAGTATCTTGGATTAAGTAAGGGTTTGTGTCATACTGAGTAGCAGTTGTGTTTTCAGTTTGAGTGGTATGTAATAAAATGGTGAACTTCGTATTTGAAGATGCCTATGTGGTTAAGGAAGAGGATGTTGCTGAAGATGTACTGTGCTCATTAGGTATGAAGAAAATAGGGGTCACCCTAGGGAGCCTACAGATTAGTAGTTGAGCCAAGCATTTGCACAGAATCTCCATACCAACAGTAATTAATGCTCTAGTAGGGTCTGGTGAAAACTTTTCTGGGGTAAAGATATGCTGAAAAGGGAATATAAGTGACTTAGCGGAAAAGCTGGGAGAATTTGGGTCAACCCATTGTTTTTCTTCCCACCAGTCGCTACCAGGTGGAGATTTATTTACTGGAATAAATAGTCAAACTGGAAACCTGCCCTCTAGCCAGGGCACTCATGGAAGGACATGGAGCAGGAGGCCTGGGTCCCATCCCTACCCTGCTCCAGAGGGGGTTCAAAGGAGCAGGTCTTTCTGGGTCTCACTTTCCTCTTGTAAAATGGAGGGATGTCATATGTAAATGTTGGTGCATGTGTAGCGTCTGTTGCTAGGAGTAGTGTGCATTATATCACACAAGGCTGCTGACTTGCACCTATTTTCTGGGAGCCAATCCTATTTGCCACTGGATTTAATTTGACTTTCTTGGGGAAGTGACCAGTGTATGGATTCAACTGGGAAGTTATCCTGGGTTTCTGACAGTTGCTGTGTGGTCCAGAGAGGCACACACTTTTGTGCATCCTTATAAATGGGATATTTTGGCATCTGTACCTGCTTCCATTGGCAGGGAGTGACGGCCTGAGTCACTCTCCCTCTTGCTTCTTCCAAGTGCTCTCCACTCCTCGCTTCCCTCTACTGATGACATACTGGGAGATTCTCTCTTCAAACTAGTGTTGACTTGGCTAGAGAGATGGTATGATGGAGTGTTGCCTACTGTATATATCCTTTTTAAAAAGGATACTCGCTGTGCCAAATCTGAGGCCATGGGGTATTTAAAAGACGTCTCTATTTTTTTCCTTCCTTTTTATTTTTATTTTTTTTCAGGAATAGTTTCCTTTTCTCTCTAACAGAGGAACAGATCTAGCTCTTCGTTGCATAGCTCTTCATTCTTCCCTGTTCCCCTCCTGAAATCCTGTTAGTTTCTTGAACCCAAATTAAATTATTGACATGTTAATTATTATAACAAAATATTAAAGGCTGCTTCAATCTGAGTCATCACGCTTAGCTCTGAGATTCCTGAAAGACACTTTTTTCCCCAGCTCAGATGTTGATTCCTAAGTAAAAAGTCCCCAGAGGCCCACATGACCACATGATCCAGGAATGGGAACAGTGAAGGGAAGCCTCCCAGCATGGCCTGGGAAGTCTAAGTCAGGGATACAAATGAAGCTCTGCGTCTTGGGGTTTCCTTACACATCTTCCTGTGCTTCAGTCCTTTCTACCTTACTCTCCCTTAACCTCCTGTAAACATGAAGTTTACATGAGTGTCTAGTAAGTTGTTCACTTGGCTGTCATATAAGGAGCAGACAGTGATGGTGTGCTTCCAGCTGGCAGAACAGTTCTAAAGCAAGGTGCAACCTCTGCTTTTCCCCCCTAAGACATGACTATAAGTCTAAATTCACAGTAAATACTAAATGTGTACAGTGGAATAAGTTTTGTAAATACGCAGAGCACAGCACCACTTATTAAAGCTGCAAAATGCAACTTTATTAAGACTTCAATGCCTATTTCCTTTTTATTGCTGAACAGTATTCTATTGTATGGATATGGCCCGTTTTATGCGTTCGTCAGTTGATGGACACTTGGCTGGGTGGTTTCCGTGTTTTTGTCATGATGAATAATGGTGTTGTGAACATTCGTGAGCAAGTTTTGGTGTGGACCGGTTTTCACTTTTGGGTGTATGCCAGGGAATTGAATTTCTGGGTCACATGGTAACTGTTTAACCTCTTGAGTAATAGCCAGAGTATGTTTCAGAGCCACTGTATTATTTTACACTCCCACTACTGTTTGAGGTTCCAGTTTCTCTACATTCTTTTCAATACCTATTATTGCCAGTCTTTTAAGATAATAGTTATCATAGTAGGTGTGAAGCGGTATCTCATTGCTGTTCTGATTTGTATTTACCTACTAATGATGTTGAACATATTTTCATGTGTTTATTGTTCACTTATATACATTACAGTGGAAATCTGGAGCTTAATTCATATTGTACCTATTCTGAGAAAGCTTTGATCCATTCATACCTTATTTAATTTCTACTTAAATGGTGGGTTTGAAAAGAGCAGTTTGGAGACTCTCTATTTAGGAAAACATAAATATCATTATCCAGGAAGGTCTCTTTCTGAACAACAGCAACAACAACAACAAAAATTGTTCCAAAATCTAATGCTGGTTGATACTGGGAAATTAACAGCTGCAGGCTCAGAAGTTAGGAACCTGTCACATTAGAATGATCATATTACTGATGGGAATTCCATATTTCTCTTTGAGAAGTCAGAACATTTGTAATCCCCCCCATCCAATTCTTTACTCCTACCCCTCAGGATTTCAGTGCAAAAAGAAAAAAACTAAACCACTCAATTACTTTTCCGTTTCTAGGGAAGTATAACAGAGATGGTAGTTTTGCATCAGCTGGAGCCACCAATTATTGTTGACCCACTCAGGTGTTCATATTTCATTCGCAGGAAATTCAAGGAACTGATTTTTATTTTTTGCTTTTTTGAGACGGAGTCTCGCTCTGTTGCCCACACTGGAGTGCAATAACGTGATCTTGGCTCACTGCAACTTCTGCCTCCTGGGTTCAAGTGATTTCTCCTGCCTCAACCTCTTGAATAGCTGGGATTACAGGCGCCTGCCACTGTGCCCAGCTAATTTTTGCAGTGCACTTGGCTCACTGATGTCTCTGCTTCCTGGGTTCAAGCAATTCTCCTGCCTCAGCCTCTCCCGGGTAGCTGGGACTTCAGGCGTGCACCACCACGCGTAGCTAATTTTTTTATGTTTTTAGGAGAGATGGGGTTTCACCATGTTGGCCAGGATGGTCTTGATCTCCTGACCTGTGATCCGCTCGCCTCAGCCTCCCAAAGTGCTGGGATTACAGGTGCGAGCCACTGTGCCCAGTCAGCATACAGTTTAAGACAACATTCCCCTCTGGGCCAGCACATCCCAGTATAGACTTTTCAGAGTGCACCATGAGGTGTATTTCAGTGGCAGCAAGTACTGTCGGGTTCACAGGTGAAGATACTGACACTGTACTCTCACTCACATGTGAACAATAGTAGCACGTAGTTCCTTGGAGGCTGAATAGTGGCCCTCAAATATATCTAATTAAAAGGGATTTGGCAGACAGGATTGAGCAAGGATCTTCAGATGAGAAGAGTATCCAGGTGAGCCCAATGTAATCCCAAGGGTCCTTATAAAACAGAGGTAGGTGGATGACTGTCCGAGCAAAAAATGAGATGAGAAAGCAGTACCGAAGGAAGGAGTGATGCAGTTTGCGAATGGATGAAGGGGCCACAAGCCAAGGCATATTAGCAGCCAGTAGAAGCCGAAAAGGGCGTGGAATTGGAGTCTCTCAGTGCTTCCAGAAAAATCCAGCTTTGCCAACACCAGCACAGTAAAACTCATTTTGGACTTGTCACTTCCAGAACTGTAGGAAAATTTGTGTTTTCAGACACAAGTGTGGTAATTTGTTAACAGCAGCAACAGGAAATTAGTACATACTTTAATGCTTCCTTTTGTCTTTTGTTAACACAGGGGTTAGATATTTGATGTTACTGCTGCAGCAAGTAATGCTCAGTGTCAGGCACACTTCCAGAAACCTTCTATGTATTATATACACGGCAGGCACTCAACCACAGATAAGGAAATTAGCATATACCTGTATCCCCCAACATCACAGAACCGGCAAGCAGTGAGCTGGGATTTGAACCCAGACCACCTGATTCTATAAGTAAATATATCGAATGAATGCTACTTAGATGGGTTTGGAATTTCACAAGTGGTGAAATTCAGCCGGTAATTTAGTTAGGAAACTATAGAATACATACCTGTACAAGTAAGAATTGGGTGGTTGATAAATGCTGTAAAGAAGGTTAAGGGAGTTACTTAGGCTGGGGTATAGGCTGGTCAGAGAAGGCATTGAGAAGGTAATATTTGAGAACTGAATATTGTGAAAGAGAAGAGCTGGAGAGGTGAATTTCAGGTAGAGAACAAGCACAAAAAAGTTGGTTAGGCTAAGGATTGGTGAGTATGATAAGAGTTCAATAAAGAAATATTGAAAATCTAGAAAAATGTTCATCCAGATCGTTATATGAACCTTCCCTCCCATTGTGTGGATTTGGTCCCTGACTGGGTATCATGGAAAGGGTGGGAGGGAAGCAAACCTGCCCTTTCTGAATGGGAATCTTACAGGTCTCAGAAGTAGTTAGTATAAGTTATAAAGGAATTGTCTCTCTATACTTTGTATTGTTAAGCCACTTTTTAATTTAATTGAGAAAGAAATACCTTATTAGAAATTGTTAATGAACTTGATAACACAAAAAAAATGCAAGCTGACGTTTTGGATCACTAAAGCTGCAATGTTAATGATATACTTTATATGCAGAAATGGTAAAATTTTTACTCAAAAGCAATTTTTTTTGCATATTGTTGATTTTATTTCTAATGTTAATACATTCTAGAACTTTCATATGGGAATAAAATACTAATAATTTTATTCACACATAATGTCTGAAATTAATTTTAAGTAACATTTGATTTGAGGTTAGCTGATTAATTTTTGTTTACATAAAATCACATAAGATTCACGGTTTTAACCATTGTAAAGAGTATAGTTTATAGACTTTTAGCACTTAGTACATTTCTTTCTTTGGTTTTTGCTTTTGTTTTTGTTTTGGGGGAGGGCACGACAGTGTCTCACTTCGTCACCCAGGCTGAAGTACAGTGGTATGATCCTGGCTTAGTGTAACCTCTGCCTCCTAGGTTCAAACAGTTTTCATGCCTCAGCTTTCAGAGGAGTTGTGATCACAGGTACACCCCACCATGCCTGGCTAATTTCTATACTTTTACTAGAGATGAGGTTTTGCCATATTGGCCAGGCTGGTCTCGAACTCTTGACCTCATGTGATCTGCCCCCTGTGGCTTCCCAAAGTGCTGGGATTACAGGCGTGAGCCAATGTGCCCAGCCACTTAATACATTTCTGGAACTTTTTCATCACTCTCAAAAAGAAACCCCATACCCATTAGCAGTTGTCCTGTCCCCCTCCTCTCCTTCCAACTAGCGATATACTTTATGTCTTTGTGGGTTGCCCTATTCTGGAGACTTCATAGCAATGGAATCTTGAAATATGTGGTCTCTGTGCTTGCCTCTTTCCCTAGGTAGGTTTGCAAGGTTCATCCATGCTGCCCCATATAATCTTTTTTATGAGTGAATATCCTATTGTAAGTATATACCACATTTTGTTCATTTATTCATCATTTGATGGACAGTTGGGTTGATTATATTTCTTGGCTACGATGTATAATGCTGCTGTGAATATTTGTGTTCACCTTTTACATGAGTGCCCAGGAGAACTGAATAATTCTGTGTTTCAGTTTTTGAGGAACCCACCCTTGGCCAAAGTAGCTTTCCCACAATCGCTGTATGAGGTTTCCCGTTTCTTCATCTTCACCAACGTCTGCTGTTTCTCTTTTTGTTTTTATTATAGTCATTCTAATGGATTTGTCTTAAGTTCCCTTTTATGGAATCTTAACAAGTACGTATGTTTTAACTTCTTATTTGTGGTGTGGTGTATTGTGTTTCCGTATGTAAGGGAAAGCATATTTTCTTTTCAACAAATAAACTCATAAGCTTGAAGTGGGAAGAAATACGTATTTTAGTTTTATTCATGTGCATGTTTCCCTAATGTAAATACAGGAACAAAGTAGAGCTAAGAGACCGAGTTGTTTTTATTATCTCATATTTGGGATTGTTGTTATTTATGTCAAAAACTTTGTTTTTGGAGCAGGAGAAGTTTGCTCATGCCTGTAATCACAGCACTTTGAGAAGCCAAGGCAGGTGGATCAGCTGAGGTCAGGAGTTCCAGACCAGTCTGACCAACATGGTGAAACCCCTTCTCTATTAAAAATACAACATGGGGCATTCCTGTAGTTTAGCTACTCAGGAGGCTGACGCAGGAGTGTTACTTGAACCTGGGGGCGGAGGTTATAGGGAGCTCAGAGTGCATTACTGCACGCCAGCCTGGGCAACAGAGTGAGACTCGATCTCACAAACAAAAAACCACTTTGTTAGTTTCACAATTATTTGGCTATGTGTTCTAAGTACCTTTTGCTCAGTGCAGAGTGAAAGATCATCTCTAGGGAACGAAGCCTTACTGTGTTCCAAGACTAGGGGCTGCTGCAGCAAGACTTCCTTCATGGCCTGGCTGTCCATTTTTTTCATTGAGTGTTTCATGTAAAATCTTGAGGAAGTAAGCTGAATAAGTGCAACCATAAGCATACATCACATGAGATTTTGCAGTAATGAAGGTAACAATTTTTAGAACAGTGCAGCTTTGGGTCAAAATGCAGTACAGTTTAGACGGGGTTGGTTTCTGAGGCAAATGTGCAAACTTATTTTTATGCTCTAAATTTACTCTTAGTCTTTAATCACAGGTTTATTATGGATATGATTTAAACACTCTATGTCAGCGAACATAAATTATAACTTGAAACTGATACTCAAAATGGGTCTAGTGTAGGTGATGGACAGCTGTCTCGTTAATTTGAGAGGTATTTGGAGACTGAAGCTGTTTTTAAAAGGAAGATGTCTCTAAGCAAATGTCATATATTGATTTTTTTTTTTTAATTCTCACAAATTGAAAGACCCTTGGTTGAGAAATTCTGTATCCAATTTAGGGGAGATAATAATCCAGAAAAATAAGAAATAAATCTTTTCTCAAATCTTTAAACTGTAGATTGTGGGATTCTAAAGAATTCTATTCTCCTGCAAAAAAAGAGTTGTTAGTGGATGCCATGTTTGTCTTTTAGGAAGACATTGGCATGCTATATCCTTGCAGCAGACCTGCAGACCCCCCTTCCTTTTAGCATCTTTGAGATGTGTTTCTTTGTAATCGCACCGAGAAACAATTCTACTGTCTTCCGAGTGTACTGTTGGTCGTGTAATTTTGTTTATGATGTTTTTGTGCTGGTGGTTTTTCTTGTGCTCTGCATTCTGACTCAGGAAGCCCACCTCATTTTTCTATTTATGGTAATTACTAGAGAGCATTTTATTTTGGCCTGTGGGGAGTGTCCTCTGTGTTTCTTTGTATGGCTTGTATGTTAAAATTGGAACGTGTTCTCTTTGAGGTCAGGGCTTTAGTAAGATGTTCTAAAAAGTTTGTCAAACCCCAACTAGCTTTAAAAAATTTTTGTTTGTGTAATGTAATCTGTTTACTATTTTTTTTTATAAGCATTTATATCATCAACCTTAATGTTAGTAGGAAGAAAAACTGTTCTCTTCGTATATTGACTTTAATTAGCAATTAGTTTCTGGTGATGGGATATATTGAATCAAAGATGGTCTGGTTTTTCCAGTCTCTCCTTTCTGCGATTATTAAATAAATAATCATAACACAGTTTCCTGATACTGGTACTAAGACAGTGTTTTTGAGTTGTTGGTGCATCAGGACGAGTTACCTCTGACTCAGAGATGCAGGATTAATGAGATTTTCTTAACTGAGTCGGAGCAACAGAAGCTTTGAGTGGATTGATAGCAGATTTATTCCGTTTCTTGGTGAATGAAAACTTGTGTCCACTGTAACCTCTTTGCTTTTCCTGAGGATAGCAAATTCTCATTTTCAAAGAATTACTGTGAAGAAAAATGTGTATCATCAAGCCATTGTGTGTGCTCTGTTTAAACAGTTAACTGGTTTCCTTAGTTACAAAGGTTTCCCTTTCTTCTCTGTACAATTAGTTACTAAGCTTTTATCGTGTACCAGTCTTGATGTTAAGGAGATGTCAGAATATAGATGATTTTAGTGCCATGAAGCTGATTTGGGCCGTGGCAGGACTGAGTTCTAGAGCTGCCATTCTGAGTTGATGAAGATTTCAGGCACAGGTGAGGAAATCATTAGCTGATTTCCAGGGTGGCCATGCTTGACAAATAGTATTCTAGGAGAGTGCTCCCAGTGGGTGCTGTTCAAGGTTGAACATAAACCACCAGCAATGGTGATAAGAAGATTTGTTAGAAAAGTAGGAATGTGTTTTTCCAGGAAATAAAGAATGTTTTAGGGAGAATCTTCCTTGCTTCAGGAGCTCAAGGTTTATGGAAGAAGAAATTCAATCCACAGTGTAGGTGTATTAGCAGGGTGTGACTCACAGGTTGTAAAATAAAAACTTCTCTGATTGGGAATGGTTTTCTGCAGGTTCCCTACAAGTCATAGATTTACTCCTTTGAATGTTGGATGTAGTGCTGCTGTACACTTTAGGTCCCGACAGCTTTTCTGACTGTAGGTCCTGCCCCTGACTTGGCATCCACAGGTTGCTCTTCTGGATCCTTCCTGGGTTCGTTGACTGGAGAAAGTTCGTTTCACTGCCACACATGTCTTTCTGATTCGTGGACACCCGAAACCTGAATAGTCTTGGTGTTGCACAGGAGAGTATCTCATGACCATATTTTTAGCTGTTGGCGTAGGCAGGCCCTAGGCCAGTGGCTCTTCACTCACTTGGCCTCTCTGCATTTTTCTTATTTGCATTCAAAGTCTAAGTATAAAGAAGGCTATCTGTGGGTAGGGTTGGGGATTGTGTGTTAGAGAGAGTTGGGTTGGGTTGATTATAATCTCAGTGGCTGGTAGAATTTCCCCACCAGCACAGCAGTCAGCAGTAATAGATGGATGGTTTCATTTATTTGCTTCCTCCATTCCCTGCCCCGCCCTCCCCCCCAACCCCCCTTGCTCTCTTGCCCAGGTTGGAGTGCAGTGGCATGATCTCAGCTCACTGCAACCTCTGACTCCTAGGATCTATAGGCGCCCACCACCACATCTGGCTAACTTTTGTATTTTTAGTAGAGTTGGTATTTCACCATCTTGGTCAGGTTGATTTTAAACTCTGACCTCAGGTGAGGTTGATTTTAAACTCTGACCTCAGCCTCCCAAAGTGCTGGCATTACTGCTCCTGGCCGACTGATGAATTTCTAAGTCCTCCCTTGTTACATTAGCAAAACCTCATCTCACTTTAGGGTTTGTGATGTCAAATGTAGATTTTCAGAAAACGGCTCTTCAATAGGGCTCTTTGTATCCTAGACTCCTTTGTGTTAGTCATTCTTAATATTTGTTTATTCATTTCTATTTTTATTTATAATATCTATTTTATTTTTAAGAGGATTGCACTCAGTCGCCTAAGTTGGAGTGTAGTGTCTCCATCATAGCTCACTGTAATGTCAGAACTGTGCTCAAGAAACCTCACCTCAGCCTCTTGAGTAGCTTGTGCCGCAGGAGTGCACCACCATGCCTAATTTTAAGTTTTTAGTTAATTTTAAATTTTCATTGTTGTAGATAAGAAGGTCTCTTCCTAGATCAACCAGGGTGGTCTTGGACTCCTTGGCTCAAGCAGTCCTCCTACCTTAGCCTCTCAGTATGTGAGAATTACAGGCATGAGCCACTGTACCCAACCTAGTCATCATTTTCCCAAAGGCTCTGAAAACCTTGTTAGCTAAAAAATGGCACAGCGAGGTCAGCCAGCCTCGACTTGGCTTCAATCCTGATTATTAAACCAATACGTAATGTGTGTGTTTTTTTTTCCCTCTTCAATAAATTTAAGGCAACTACATTTAGATCTGAGTTTCAATTAAAACCCCCTGCCTATATTCATGTCTCTACTTTGAACTTTGGTATTTTCTCTAGGGTCTGTTACAGGTAGCCGATACTTGGCACATTGAAAAATTTAGTGGAGGTGGCCCGATTTATTGAGATGAAACCTTGGGAGGTATTCAGCTTCCCTTCTTCACACGTTCCATATCCAGTCTATCAGCGTTCTCTTGGCCCAGCCTTGTAAATGTTTCCAGAATCTGACTAGTTGTCACAGTCTCTTGCACTACTCTGGTCCTCATCTCTTGTATAAGTAACTGCCTTCGCCTCTCTTGTTTGTTGACACCACTGTCCCCCATGATTTACCCTCAACACTGAGGGTACATCACTGTCTCTCGGGCTGGAGTGCAGGGGGACAATGTTAGCTCACTGCAACCTCCGCCTCCTGGGTTCAAGCGATTCTTCTGCCTCAGCCTCCTGAGTAGCTGAGACTACAGGCATGCGTCAGCATGCCCCACTAATATTTGTATTTTTAGTGGAGATGGAGTTTCACCATGTGTGTCAGGCTAGTCTGGAACTCTTGACCTCAGGTAATCTGCCCCGCCTCCCAATGTGCTGGGATTACTGGCATGGTCCCCTGTGCTGGGCCTGGAAGGGGAATACTTTAACCGGTAGAAAATATATCAGCTTAAATGTTATTGAGGTCTTTTCTTAGGGTTACATAGAATCATGCATTCTTTGTAATACAGAATGAACAGCAAGCCTTATGTCAGTAAGTGAAACAGACATAGCTGGTAAATTAAGACTGCTGGTTTATTTCTAGATGCCAGCACATTGGTATGAAAAAGAATTGAGAATGGACTTTTTTTTTCTCTCTTGAGAAAGGCTACTCTATTTACTGTTGAATTACTGTTGAAGTTATGATCAGTATGCAGTTAGTAAACACTGGCATTTGTTTGGGCATTGAGTCTAAAGATGAGAGCTTTTACCCCTAGGAGATGCTCATACCTTATCAATTAGGGGCGTAGGTAATTGTGCAGAAATTAAAGCCTGTGAGGGAAGTTAGGCTGATTATAGGTCTTTATTGGCTCTGCAAGGAAATTTAGAGTTTTCCTGTGTAGATTCTAGGGAGCCCTGGAAAGGCTTTAGTAGAGGAAGTGGTGATGTGGATGGAGTCATTGCAGCGTGGCTGTGTTTGTAGAGAAAGAACTTGGGATAGATGGTTGGAATTGGGATTAGTTGGCGGTAGAGACAGTTTTGGAAATTTCTTCTCTTTGGAAGGAGATTAGATTTCTGTTTTAAATATGTATTCAAGGAATCGAGAGACAGACAGGATTACCTGGATTTCAAAAGCAAATGTCAACAATGAGAAAGAAAGTGCCAAGTCCAGTTTAGCTTTGTAGACCGGAGTAGCCAGGAGGGTGTTCGGGAGGGGCGACATTGTCAGGATGTTTTAGTAGTCATCGGTGTTTAGATTATGATTAGAGACAAGGGGAGGGCAGAAGAATCAAACATGAAGGTGGTGAGGGTGATGAAACAGCAGAAAAGATATTTTAGTGCGGCAGGAAAACCAGCAGAGAGTCCAGTTGCCAATAAAAAGTTTGCATTAGATTTGGCAGTTACAGTGTTTTTCATGGCAGTGAGAACAGTTTTCTTGGAAGACTAAGATGAAAGTTGGATACACCGCATGTCTGGTGTTCGAACACCAGCGCTTCTAACGCATGATCCCTGACCCAGCAGCATAAGTGTTCTCAAGCCCTGTGGGTGTTTCTGATGTCTGCTCAAGTTTGCCATCATTTCCTTAATAATTATATGTTTTACACATGCGTCACTGTGAGAGTCACAGAATTAGGGCCAGGTGTGGTGGCTCACGCCTGTAATCTCAGCACTATGGGAGGTCTAGGTGTGCATCACGAGGTCAGGAGTTCAAGACCGGGCTGGCAAAGATGGTGAAACTCTGTCCCTATTAAAAATACAAAAATTAGCTGGGCATGGTGGCGAATGCCTGTAATCTCAGCTACTCGAGAGGCTGAGGCAGAGAATTGCTTGAATCCGGGAGGCAGAGGTTACAGTGAGCCCAGACCTTGCTACTGTTCTCCAGCCTGGGTGACACAGCGAGACTCTGTCTCAGGGAAGAAAAAAATTCACAGAATTCCAGAATTGGAATCCAGGCTTCTTTGTACCTCTTGGTCACTGTTCTCTTTCCAAAACCTGCCACCTATTTCCATGTGTTGGGTCTTGCAGTGGCATTCAAATGCCTGCTATGTGCTGGACTCTTTGCTACGTCTCAGGAACATTAAGATGAGTAAGACACAAACTAGTCAGGATGTGATCTGTACTGCTTCACACCTCTGAACCTCAGTTTCAGAATTTAAAAATGTTGTTGTGATAATACTTTGTATGCTAGTTGTAAAATGTGGGAGAGAGTATGTACAGGAAATGTGTGTGGCCTGTCGCTTGCTGGACCACACATGATATTAGTGGGAAATGCTGTTTGGAGGGAAAATGGGCATCAGAATGGTTTCTGGAGACCCATACTTGTAATGAAAGGGTGCCAAGCAGCCCCCGAGTGGTTGTTAATTCTTGGGAGGGCTGGAGGATACAGGAAGGATACCAGAAGGCATAAAAGACAACTTCACCTGTTTCCGGGAAAAAATCAAGGTAATATGTCAATTTATGTTAAGTCCAAGGACAGAGTTTATTTGTAGACTTTCAGTTAGTGTGCAAATTTGCATAAGATAGACAGAAATGAACTGGTGGTTTGCAACATGACCAGAGATAAGTCTTGTGACAATATATGTACACTTCTGCTTATTTCCTGGGTGGGATTAGGGTGGGGTAGACATTGTTGAACCAAATAAGCCAGCGCATCAGTCAGGTATTGATTGAGCTCATAAAATGACCCCAGCAGTGTCCTGGGGCCTGGTGAAAGCAGCAGTGGCACTAACTCCTAGCCATGACCCATAGGCCCATAATTTTAACCAGCCCTGGCAGGGAGGTGCAACCATGAATCAAATCGAGCTGGTTTGGGCCACCCTGTTGGTACTTGGAGACTGGCAGGTGGAAAAGACTGGCTTTTGTCTGGCCTTAATCCTGGAGGCTTTACTTTGTAGTGGTTTCCTTGGAAAAGGATTTGAAGGCATAGGCAAGCAGTGTGTCTTCAAGGCTTTGCAGACGGACTTTACTTCATCTTCAGAATGTCATATATGTTTTCTGCAAAACCCAGAGGCCAGATGTAGCTGCAGGATTGGAACCACTTCCAACACAGAGTTGTATGAGTGGATGTCTGTGCTTTGAATAGTTCTTGCCTGCTTTAGACTTGCATTTTCTTGTAAAAGGTTTCTTATCTCCCACAGTTTTTTTTTTGCAAAAAGAATAACATATTAGGCACATATTTTGAAGACTCTCAGGGATGTAGTAAAATGCACTATCTCATAACACACAATGTCAGTTGAAACCCTATCCAGTTTAATTCGGGTATATACTCTTGGTCAGTGCTGTCCAAAAGAGCTTCTTGTGATGACGGAAGCCTTGTGTAGCTATGTCATCCATTGACAAGTTGGGGGATGGTGGCCATTGAGTAACTGAAATGAAGCAGTATGACTCAAGGAGGTCAATTTTAAATTTTAATTGAGTTAATTGTAAGTATCTACATGTGTCTAGTGGCTACTGAATTAGACGGTGCAGATTAGAATGTGGCATTTGGGGATGGCAGGTATTCTAATTAACAAAAAAGCATTAGTAATTAAAAGATCCAAATAGTAGAATTTCTTTGTAAATAAATAAGCGTAAATTCCCAGGAAATTCTAATAACAAGTTCCCAAAGTGAAGTCGTATAGTTGCACACCGGCATTGTTGATATTGAAGTGTCTATTTTTTTGATTAGTTTTTTGAAGACAACGGCCAATAATTTATTGTAATTTGATTTCCACCCTGCCACCACTCCCTCCAGTGAAGGTAAATTGACAATCCATATGTCTGTTAGATGCTGGGAGATAATCCTGCTGCCGATCTTGGGTCTTTTTTGATGACGTTGAAAAAGCGAACTGTCATATGCAGCACTGCAGGAGGGTTTAATGCGGTGTTGCGTGCTTCTGGCTGCTCTGTTCCCTGACAGCACCCTTTAACCATGGACGTGCGGACGTCTTGCTGCCATGCTGCTGCCTTGGCGACAGCGGATGTCTGACATGCTCAGATGCAAAAGAGCTGACTTGGCAGCTGCCCAGCAGATTTTTATAAAGGCTCAGTTGGTGGCTGGAGATTCAGCCTGTCAGAGTTGTGTTATGCAATAAATCGTTTTCAGCAGAAGTTCTTAATCCAATTTCAGCTGTAGCTTTTTTTTTTTTTTAAATAGGCGGTAATGAAAGATAAGTACACATTATTTAATGGGAGTCTGGAAGAAGTAAAACTCTCCTTGCATAAGCATTTTCAGGCCGTTTACTTTAACCCGGGAAGCATATCTGTCTGAAGAAATTTGCTGCTTGAAGTGCTTTTAATTTAAACCCTAGGCAGGGGAACATTATTCACAAATTGATTAAATAAGTTTCTTCTCTTAGGATGCATCCTGGCACCTTATTTCCATTTGTGAATGTAAACCAGGTTTCACTTCATTTGAATATTGAGAGACTACTTTTTTTGGAATTAAAAAAATCAACTGGAAATTATTGGTACCACTGTTAAAAGGGAAGAAAAGGTTAATATAGACGAAGTTGTACCTTTTTCATTTTCTTTCACCCCCCACCCCGTTTTTGTTTATACTTAATCTGTGCCAAGAATCAACATTCCCTCCCAGTTTTTTATTTGATGCTTTCATGTTTCTCTCAAACTGTTGCTGGAACAGGTTGGCATATGAGGCAGCCACAAGTTGTTTCAAGTAGGGTGATTTAACAGCAGGTATATGAGAAGCACGTTCTGAAAATAAAAGGCATTCAGATACAGGATTCCAGTCATTTATCCCAGGGAGGAGGAAATAGCTATCAGTCCTTTCCTTGTCCATGGATCTAGTCTTTTAGAATGTTTTTTTTCATTTGCTGTTCAGCTCTGTGCCACTGTTATTCAGACCCACCATTCTTAATCCCATGATACGACATTGCATGTTGGTCCTTTGGTCGTTGAAGTCAGGAATAGCACATCTTTTTAAAGGTAGCCACACATCCCTCCACCCATAGAGCTCTGACAACGTGACCAGGAATAGGTCACATGCAGGAAGTGGGGTTGGCGACTCATTCAGTTGCCTTATCTAAGTGTTTCTGTAAGTTTTAATAAAGAGGTTCTGTGTTGCGACATCTTCCTGCCTGTGACCCTGAGTGCTCCTTTCCTCGCATATCCTATGCCCCCCTCAATTCGAAGGCAATTTCTGCATTTCAGCATTGTTTTTGGGTATTAGAGGTTGTGAAGAGCCTTTGATGTCCTGTGCCCCGCTCCCCATGGAAGCAGGAATGTTTTTTTTGCAGCACCTTCTGTAATTGCCCCTAGGTCACCGACTTTTGCCTCTTTATCACTAGGTTGTTGCTTAAGAAATTTGTGGAGCAGGGGATCTGAATTTCAAGTTTAAAACAGATGTGTGTCACACTTCCAAACCTGCTATGTCTGTGTTATATTTATTTGGTTTATAATATTTATTGTATTGGCTTTATTTCTGTTTGGTGATATGGTTTAAAAAGAAGTCTTTGTTTCATTGTAAGCTTTCAGATAACTTGGAAAGGGGCCTGGTAGAGTCAGTTGACCCATGACCCAGTTTCCACGAGGTTGTCTCCCTGTCAGTACTACCAGTGCCCTTGATTTGGATGTCAAATGACTTGACTACTCTACCTATGATGCATGAGTCTCTTAGGTAGTTTGCCTGCAAGTGATAGGAAATCACCTTTCATTTTTAAATAGATGTAATTGTCAGAAAATTGATTTTTAATTGATCAGAAATGTGCCTTCCTTTAACCCATGCTTTTTCATCCTTGTTTCCTTCTCCCAAATCAAGATGGCCTGAATTTGAAGCCATGATAAAAACCAAGGTATAAGCAAATTGCCTAACAATGGTTTTTCAATTTTGGCCAGTAATAGAAAATTCCTCCCCCTACTCCCACTGCTAACCTCCACTGCTACTAATAGTATTTTTTTCATATATTGTTTACATTAAGCTTCTAAAAAACCAGTAATTTTAATTTTGCTTTTACTTAGGAGTCAGTATGAGTTACATATTTAACATTTCTGGTTACTAACACTCCTGAGTTTTGAAATATTACTTCCTGATCTGGTATCTGCCATGAACTGGCTACCGATGCCACGTTTGGGTCAAGACACTGTAATTCATCTCTAAAAAATAACTGAAAGTTTCAGGATTACTTCCTTTTCGCTCATACCTTCGAATCTAAAGGGAGAAACCAGTGGTGTGGACCTTAAACTGAGGGAAGGCTGAGCAGAAAGATCGGATTATTAAATGCAGGTGGGGCTGAGCAGAATGCCCAGCAAACAGTGGGCCCTGGGAGAGGTTTGCTGTTAATAGAATCATGATGAAGTTTTCAAGTCTTTCCAGGTGACTCCAAGTCTCATTCTCTGTGTAGCACTTGCTCTGTGAGCTTTACTGACCTGGATGTCCCTGTTTTCTTGCACTAATGCACTAGAGTCATCTTCAGAGATTTTGAGGGCCCATATTATTGAAGAATTGGCTATCACTGGAGAACAGCAGCCTGTAAAGGCTTTTATTTGGTGGGTGATCCAACCAACCAAATCTATAAGAACTCTTGGTGTAGTTATATAGTATACCAAAACAATGTAGCTTTTAAAAATGTGGATCATATACCTTCTCATCTTGTAGTAAAGCAGTTCTTTAACCTGGGATGAATGCAACTTGGTTATATTACGCACACGTAGCTTTCTGTCACTGACCTGCACAAGTTTTTACTTTGGATGTTTGTTGTTTTTTGTCTCTAAAATGAGTAGAGGAGTGCATCATAGGAAAATAACATTGTATCACTGGGAGCTGTGATTTTGGTTGGATTGGGTTCTTCATTTGGTTCTTGTTTCACTGTGATGCAATACTTTTACTTCCTCCCTATCCCCCCACCCTGCAAAGAAATAATCACTATGGAGGGTAGAGTTAACTGCAAGCTCATGAGATCCTGCAGTGTAATGAGACAGTGCATGGAAAGAGAATTGATCTTGTATGTGTTGGTTCTGTTCTGGAGGATTATTCACATGTTCGAATGCATATTTAATTCTGGTTGTTGGGTTTTAAAGAGAAGTCATACCCAGTTGAGTAACCAAAAGAGGAGGGTTTGAGAGACCGTGTCACATAAGGAATGATGAAAGGAACTAGCAGTACGTAGTGCCATGTCCTTTTGTTTTCCCCTGTGCTCTTCGATCACTGAAGAGGAGTCAAAGATTTCTCAGGGTATATTTATAGACATGTGAATTCTGACAGAAATACTGGCCACAGGAGATGGATGTTTGAAGCATTCATCTTGGGTGTTTCATCTTTTCTTTCTGATGGAATATAGGCACAGAATGGGGTCCCATTGTGCAGAGCAGAGCTTCTGAAACTTGACTGTATGTAGGAATCACCTGGGCATCCAGATAAAATGCAGATTCTGAGCCCCTAGATCCGGATGGGACCCAGGAGTCTGCATTCCTAGCAGGAGGCTGAGTGGTTAAGGTTCGGGTGGTCTGTGGACCACCACCTAGATTTGCGAGGCTGTGGAAGCATATGTTGAATCTCTAGGCTGGACCGTCAGCTGTGGAGAGTTGTTGCATGGTGCTGTCTGATAGATAGAAGGCATGTGATGCTATCATGTGCTTACTTTCTGAGCGCCGGTATTTTGTGTGTCGATTATAGAACTCGGGACAATGAGGGGTCATCCCTTTTTGCTTTTAAGTAGAATGGCTCACAGTCCAGGTTAGAGAATAAACAAATCCCCATATCCTTGCAACACCATGTTGTGGCCCACAGACCACCTGTACCATAACCACTTGGCATAGTCCTTTTTTTTACTAATTTTAGTAAAAAATGTTATGACATTTACAAGTTTGATTCCTGACCAATTGTTCTTTTTGATAAGAAATTCTCCAGTTATTTTCAAATAAGTGGCAATAATCATTCAGTTTAAAAGGAGCCATCGCTTTTCCTTTAAAGGTCTTATTCCTTTGTCTTCTATATTAAGCTGATCCTAACCACAGTGGATGGGGTGCTTGGGTTTGTGGTCTGTTCCAGAGTAGGCCAAGACGTCTATTTTTTGTGCTGTACTGTCAAACCCTGACTGATTCTACCTCCGGGGAGCCAAGGGGCCTGCAGTTGTTTACAGAGGGCAAGTGGATGATTTGGATTTTCAGACAGTGAGGTGTAAATGGGATATTAGTTGACTTGAACATGTGATTGAGAATGAGTTATTGGATATAGAGGGTGAGGGAAGAGCGTCATGAGAGATTGCTGGGAAACATAGAAGGAGCCTGAACAGATGTCATAGGTGGAGTAGGGGAAGAGTAGCTGGAATAATTGGTCAACATTAAGCAGAAGGGAGTGTGACAGAGTTGTTAGCTATGTAAGGCCGTGTGGATGTCTAGACGGGCACTTTTTCTTGCAGGGAACACTGCATAGTGGCTGAGGAAGGAGTGGTGGCAGCACTTATGGAGGAAGGTTGTCTCTAGTAGGACACCAGCCTCTGCTCAGACTCAGATGTGTGGCTGAGCCCTTTGGGATTATTCACCGTCGGGAGTATTTTATGAGGATAGCAGTGTGACTTCCTACCCTGGGTGTTGCTTGAGATTAGACACAGGCAGGGCCAGTCGAGGTAAATAAATGTCAGTGGGAATAGTGAGACTGAGCTCTGTTGAGTTTCTAATTGATTCCAGAACTATTTATTCAGCTCTTAAATATCAGGCATGTTTTAGGAGCTGGGATACAGTGGTGAACAAGAGAAATGACTTCCTTGCCCCATAGTTAAATGGCTAATTAAGATAGCTATTGAGAAAGAACATTGAAAGGAAGCTCTGTATTTGGCATATGTATTTTGAGTTTACTTGACCTCTGATGATACAGTTCTATGTGGGCTGTTTTTTAGAGCATTCAGTACTGGTTAATCCTAAGAAATGACATGGCTACAGCAGAGTTTGCATTAAACTGGAAGGACATTCCTTCTGGCCCTCCTCTGCCCTGTCTTGGATAGGTGGAGTGCAGGCACACCTTTGCTGTCTGCATCTGGCATTCTGCTAGAGGAGTATAAAGTTGGGATGATTCACCATGACCCTACAGTTGGGAAAGGCAGCTTAATTGGGACTATTTGGAATTACTACCTACTAGTAATAATTTTGTGAACAGCACAGAGTCAACTTGTCTGCTAGATTTGTCTTGCATCAGCGTGACAAGTCTCAACCAGCACTGTAGATGACAAAAGAACACTTGTGTGTTGTTTTTAAGTTTGAATTTTAATGTCTAGCATTTGAATCCCCATAATCTTTGTCATGGATTTGCTTCTCCTGTATTTAAAGTACTTTATAGGTGTAATGAAGCTGCTTGTGTCAGTAACTGAACATTAAATGTGCTTCCTTTGCCGCAGTTTTCACCTCACATGGTTTATGTTTTAATTAGACATTAGTTGTAGAGGGAATAATTCTCTCAAGTGGAGCCTGAAGTTGGGGTGAAGGCACCATCCTGCACAGGAGGTGATAAATCGTGATGGATGTTTTACGCTTAAAGCTCTTTTGGGGACTTATAATTTATAAACTGTGTACATCTAGGAAGTAGTAGTTGTGTCATTGTTTGTTGTGGAGATTTGAACAATGAGAATAGGAACCTGGTGGTGATGAAGAGAATTCTGCCTGGCAGCCTTTGTGAATAGACAAGGCTGCTCAAGAGGTAGATTTCAGCCCAATAACATTAACTCCTCCTGCGGATAACACCATCGTTCAGTTGCAGCTAATACATTAGGAGAGCTTTCTTGCAAACCCAAGGGAGTTACTGTAAAGATTAACTCAGCTATGTCATGCTTTTCATGTGTTGTGTCACGTCAGCTGCGTTTTACTCAGGTTGGTTATTTGGGTTCCTCAAATGGAGTCTGGTCAGAGTGCTGCATTTTTCCGGGTTTTAATCATTTGATTGGGAAAGTCTCCAGTGACCTACACCCAGGAGCAGGTTAGAAATTGTGGTTCTCTTGTGAGGTTGAGGTACGGTTTGCGGACTTCTCTTCGCCTTCATGTCTGAACCCTGGTTGTCTCAGAAGAGTCAGGAGGAAGACAGGATGTACCTCCTTCTTCTAGAGGCACTGCCCAGCAATCAGAAATCTCAGCCTGGCAGGCCTCTGGGAATGAAGGATATCAAGGAGAAGGTGGAAATCCTAGCTTCCTTCCTCAGGTCTTTCTTCCCCTTGCTGTAGGAGATGGAGAATTACTCTCATTCTAGGAAATCCTTGAAGCTTAACAAAAGTGCGGCTTAAGTTATTTAGGGCTTAGAGTCTCTGGCTGGATTTCTAAAACGAAGTTTGTGTGCAGGGTATGGGAATATAAGTGCTGGAGGAGATCTCAGATGATCTAGCCTTATTGAGTCCCCTGGAAGTTTTCCATGATCCTTCAGTGTTAGGGAGTAAAAACCTATTCTTTTGTGTCAACAAGTAGAACAGCACCAGACTGCCCATGAGATATTTGGCCTTCTCTTTGAAAAAAGGGAACCTGAATATCCAAAATCATGATTTTAACTGGGGTATTAATGTTTTTCTTTCTTTTCTCTCTGTCTCTCTCTCTCTTTTTTTGAGATGGAGTCTTGCTCTGTTGCCAGGATAGAGAGCAGTGGCATGATCTCAGTCACTGCAACCTCTGCCTCCCGGTTCAAGCAATTCTCCCTGAGCGTCCCAAGTAGCTAGGACTAGAGGCATGTGCCACCACACCCAGCTAGTTTTTTCTTTTTCTTTTTGTATTTTCAGTGGAGACGGGGTTTCACCTTTTTGGCCAGGGTGGTCTCGATCTCTTGACCTAGTGATCCACCCACCTCCATCTCCCAGAGTGGTGGGATTATAGGTGTGAGTCACCATGCCCAGCCACTTTTTTTTTTTTTTTCCTTTTAGGGCCTAAAATATCTGTGCTCAAATGCTTACATTTCTAAAATGAACTATTATAAAATGCTTAAGTCTTTGATGTAGGTGTGTGAAAGTAAGTCCTTCTTAGATTAACAGACAGTGTGCAAGTAGCTACAGAATTGAACCTCTCATTATCCTTAGCCATGTGAATCATCTTCTAATAATAAAAACTATAATGACTTAATCTGCTGGTTCTTTAAACATGTATTTCTTCTCATTTACCTTGCTTTAGTTACTGTTGTCAACCACATCTGTCTTTCTACCTCTTGCTCTGCCTCAAGTCTCTGTATAATTTTTTTTCTCCCGTCTTTGGTGCTTTTGAAATTTGAATCTTTCTTTATGTCTTTATGACTGGAATGGCTGGAATAGTCTCTGGGGTGGCTATTCGTTTTTTGTCATCTCTGCATTCAATCTGGAGTAACAGACACAAGTTTACTACTCTTAAATGAGACCTTCAAGAACCATCATTAATGTGTACCTTAAAAAAAATTCATGCCAGTTGTATGCCACCAAGATCGTCTTATTCTGCAGTATTCTCTCCTTTTATTTGTAATTCTTTTGCTTAAGTGTCCAATGCAGATCTGATTCCATGTCTTCTGTGGACTGTAAATTCCTTGAACGCACAGCACCTATATCTACTGTATCCTTTCAACTCCCAACAGAGACAGCAACATTTTTAAGAGTTCTGTACATATTTGTATTGCAGTGTACAGTGTGGTGTTGCTCACTTTATAAAACTCTCCAGTGAAATGATTAATCTTCCTTCTGGTTGTGGGTATGACAACACCTTTTTCTGAAGTTTGTCAGAAATACAAAACTACTGTCTACTAATTGATGAAGGTATTTGGATTTGGGGTGTTTAAAGAAGTCAGATAGTTGTGTATTGCTTTTTTTTTTTTTTTTTTTTTGAGGTGAGGTTTCTCCATGTTGGCCAGGCTGGTCTTGAACTCGTGACCTCTGGTGATCTACCCGCCTTGGCCTCCCAAAGTGCTGGGATTACAGGTGTGAGCCACCACACCCAGCCTGCTTTCATTCTTTTTAACAGCCTGTGGGTTCTCTTTTGTTCGAGGTCTGTCCAGAAAGGCCATTGTCCCTTTACCTTATGGGTGTAATTCTGACCTTCAAAACTGGGTCTTGGTCACACAGTACTTGTTTGGAAATTCCTCTAAAAGAACGTTTATTTTGACTCTGAATATTGGCTTGCTTTCTATTCAGTAACTCCTCTCTTTTCTTATGTTTCCCCAGGATGACAGTGATGGGATTCCGTGGTCAGAAGAACGGGTGGTACGTAAAGTCCTTTATTTGTCTCTGAAGGAGTTCAAGAATGCCCAGAAGAGGCAGCATGGGGAAGGCATTGCTGGGAGCCTGAAAACTGTGAATGGTGAGTTGACCCTCATTGGAATATCTTATTGGAACGTACGATATCTCTGGGCATGACTTTGTTTCTGAATCGGATGTGTTCTGGCAGCTTGTGTTTCCTAGTCTAAGGACCTAAGGGCAGTCTGTAGGCTAGGTGAATCTGCTCTCCAGACATCCTGTTGGGTTTATAGGCTAATTTTTATGTTCTTTTATGTGCTGCATTAGATAGTGGACAAAATGCCTTCGTCTATTCTGTAGGTCCTATCTTGCTGGTTTTTCTGTATGTATATGTCTTTCCACACAGGTACTTGAGTAGAACTCTTTGATGATCTTGCTGAAATGTGGAGTCTTTAGTTCTTGTCCCTGGGTTATATAGGAAGTAGCCTAAATCTTTCTGTGCACTGACTTTCCTGCCCTCTGGCCCAACAGCCTTCTCATCCCTCCTTCCAGGCCGGGCAGGTTGCTGTAGTGGGACAAGCATGCTGTGACTTAGGATTCCCATGCCTTCAGAAGTGTGCCTCTTCCTGGATAGTTATCACTTGGCTCCTTGATGCCTGGAAAGAAACTTGTTCCAATCTGAGTTTGCTCTCATGTCTCTTGAACAGGGTTCATACGGTACAGATGAAGCCATCTAAGGAAAAGCATCTGAGGACAAACATGTGCTTGTAGTTTACTATTATATATCATGGAAATGCAGCGACAATCTATAATCTCTTTGTGCACTTATCGGGATTACAGTTAAAGTGAATGAATTGACCATGTTTTGGTTTATGCTTCCTTGGGGCAAGGAGATACGAGCTGGTTCTGTTCTTTTTTGAGAGCTGTGGCTCTGGTCTTAGGAGAGTCAGCATATATGGGGTGTCAGGGTGCAAAAGGAGAGGTTCACCATGGCTTCCAATTTGTTTCCCACCACCTTAGTTGTAAGGTGAGTTATCTGGCAGCCTCCTGTTGAAACTAGTGCTCACAGGCGGTACCTGTTGCTTCTTTGTTTTTATGGGGCCATGGCAGAGTTTCCTGAGTCTCCTTCCGCTATTGCGTGACTTGAAACAAGAGCCTCTGTCCACCCTCCTGGGTTTTCTTTCTTATGGGTGACTTGGCTTTGGAGGTCAACCATTAAGGCCATAGTGGCTCAGTCATGTGTGCGTCCCTCAACAGATCTCAGCCAACATGTATGAGAAAGGCCCATTTGGAGTCTTAACATTTGCAGAAAACAAAATAAGTTGTGGAATCTATTGCCATAGCATCCAATTTAGACCCTCATAGCCACTTTCTTATAAAGCAGTCTGCCTTTTATGTGGGTCTCCAGCAGATAGGGACCCTAGCCATTTGTTGCTTGATAATATAGTAAACTAAAAACCTTGTGTCAAGTTGGAGAACATTTGATGTGTTTATTGTCATTGATTCCTGTTGACTGTAGTTTCTTGCTTAAATGTAGGGGGTTCGATACGAAGGAGATCACTTAGTCCTGGCATTTAGAGTGGAGCAATGGCTGCACTGCTGTGAGATTGTGTGGTTTAACGGTGCTGTTCAGGAGTGGTATAATGCCTTAGTGTTTCTTGGAATTACCAACAGTGGCAACAAAAACACCCATCTTTTCTTAAGGGGGAAACACCAGCTTTTAGAACAAGAAGTTAGCCAGATGTCCTTGATTTAATAAAGGTGAAATTTGAGTGAACGAACAAAAACTAACGTTTGTCATTCCAGAAGCAACCAGTACTGTTAGCCAGTTGGCCAAATGTAGGTGTAGCTTTGGCATAGTCGAAGGCTCGACGATACTGAGGAGAAAATCTAAGTTGGCAAAGATGCCCTCATTGGGATCATTGAAGGCTTTTTATTTATTCTGGCACCACCTTCATAAGGGATGGTTAGTTTTTGTCATGCTAGTTTGCTTTTCATCCGGATAAAGATTTTAAGTCTTTAAAAAGAATACAGAGACACAGAGCCTTCTCTTTTGGTTGTGAATTGCTGTGAATATGCCTTTTTCTAGTTTGTGTTTTGTGGGGTTTTGTGAAGGCAGCAGTCCAAGGTTACATTTTTTTTTTTTTTTGTTCTGTATGTTGGATTTCTATAGCAGTCTCAGTAAACATAACTTCAGTGTGCTTTAAGAATCATTATTTTCCTTGCTGTGATGGCTCGCGCCTACAATCCCAGCCCTTTGAAAGGCCGAAGAGGAAGGGAGGATTGCTCGAGCCCACGAGTTCAAGACCAGCCTGGGCAACAAAGTGAGACTCTGTCTTTCTCAAGAGGCTAAGGCAGGAGGATTACTTGAACCCAGGGGAGGTCAAGGCTGCCTTGAGATATGTTCACACCACTGTATTCCAGCTTGGGCAACAGAGGGACACTGTCTCTTAAAAAAATCATTATTTTGAAGGCAGCTACCATGTTAAAATGTGCTTTCTTATTTTGGGGAGCTGCTGGGAAGAACAGGAAACTAGAATTGGTATCCTGGGAAGAGCTCTTCTGTAGGTATTTGGGAGTATGATCCAGAGTGAGCTGAAACAGTAGGGAGAAACCAAGACTTTTGGACTGGTGAGGTTGTGGGAGTAGGGGTTGTTGTAACTGCAAACTGTGTTGTGCATATACATATGGATGTGTGTGTGTGTGTGTATCTTTGTATATATATGTGTAAGTATATGCATGCTCTTCTGTAAATCCGTTCAGTTTGAATGGTTACTTTATAGTCAGCCATCACTCATGTACTATCTCATAGAAACATTTAAATGTCAAATGAAACCGGAGGATAGGTTATTGGGAGTGGAGGCAGGGTGTATTTTTTCATGTTGCTGATGAAGACATACTCAAGAATGGGAAGAAAAAGAAGTTTAATTGGACTTACAGTTCCACATGGCTGGGGAGGCCTCAGAATCAGGGAGGGAGGTGAAAGGCACTTACTTCTTACATGGTGACAGCAAGAGAAAATGAGAAAGAAGCAAAAGCGGAAACCCCTGATAAACCCATCAGTTTTCTTGAGACTTACTCACTATCACAAGATTAGCACGGGAAAGACTGGCCCCCATGATTCAATTGCAACCATGTGGTAATTCTGGGAGATACAATTCAAGTTGATATTTAGGTGGGGACACAGCCAAAGCATATCACAGGAGATGGACTGTAATGCTTTTAAGTCATGAAAGTTTTGTGCTTTTCTCTATTTTTATTTTTTTTGCTTAGTTTCCACCCTGTAAGAGCCCTTTTCAAATGTCAGTGTTTCCACTGGTTCATTTTTAATTGTCACAGAAATTTGTCTGGTGGTAGAGTTTTATGATGCTGGCCAGGCAAGAGTGACAACGTGTCCCTTCACCCTGGAGAGTGGTGGGTGGTGGTGGGACCTTTTGCCTCTGTGTCCTCTTTCATGCTTTTGAGCCTGGGGACAGTGACATGCCTCTGAGAGCCCGGGCACTTCTATCTGTAAGCTGAAAGCCCCATCTGACTATGGGGCCTTTATGACTGTTAGGTGTGGTAGTTACTTTCTTAAAGTCACACAGGTATTGGATTCACAGTAGCAGAATTGGAATTGCAGCTGAAGTCCTGAAACTTTGAATCCAGTACTGTTTTTCAAGACAGAATTCATGAAAACTGCATTGGAGCTTTGCAACAGGAATATTGAAAAGAAGATGTTTTGTTTTTCCCATTTCCTGTTTTACACAGCATTGTTTCTGGATCTTTTATTATTGGAAAATAATATTGGATTATTGGAAGCTTTCACGGGAAAGAATCATTTGTTTTTACTGTAATATTTAAAAATAACAGTGGAGCAGATTTTACAGAATTTTTAATCTAATTTGTAAATAAAATAGACGTGAGTTCTTCTTAATTATTTGCATGCTGGTGTAAAGAACAAGCAGCCCTTTGCCCTTCATTTGTGTGAGAGGGGATGGGTATCCAATGCTTGGAAACAGTGAGTGAACACTGCAGCTCATAGCTGAGCAGGTGAGCTCTGCTGCCTTGGTTCTGCAGGTCTGTGATTCGTAATGACCCAAGCAGACATAAGATAGTGGAGACAACTTGTTTTGCATGTCATAAAATCCATGTTTTGCTATCAGCCTTGTTTTTGTGGTTACATAGTGACAAGGAATGAAATTTTTTTTGCCCTACTGTTGGTAGGAAATGGGAGTTTTGAACAGCCTCATGAGTTGTCTGTGTAGCAACCGATGCCATCACTATAGCTTGTTGGTTATTGCTCAGCTTACGCGTGAGGTGGTAAGATTTGCCGATTGTGTGTCTACTTTCTGTTGTAGATAATGCCACTTTTCATGGATGTAATAAATCGACAAAAGCTTTAGAAAGGACTGGCAGAGGCTGAGACCTTGGCCACTCTTTGAGGGCCCTTGGCCTGCTGGGGCTGAAATTAGGGACATTTAAATAATAACATGGTACACAAACAGTGAGTACACATAATTACACGGTCAGGGAGGGGAGCTATTAGCTGTATTTGAATTTCATTTGCTTCCTATAAATGTCATCTCAGATCAAGTCCTTTGGCCAGCAAAACACTCTTGACGAGATTTAAGGGACCCTGGATTCATTTCCTTAGACTTACCCCAGGGAGTAGTTGTGACGGCTAGCCTACATTGAGTTCTCATTATTTTCCAGTTAATTGTTCTAGTACTTTAGCTGTTACTCATTTAGTCTTCATAACAAGCAATTTTATAGATGAGGAAACTATATACTAAGAGTGGATTAGCAGTTCGCCTACCCAACTATTAAGTGGAAGCGCCAGGATATAAACGCAGGCTTTTTGGATCAGAGCTCCCGCACTTTCTGGATTACAGCTCCCACGCTTTTAGCCACCGCATAGATAAGGAGATATAATTTTGGATCTTTTCATAAAGATAGCATTCCAAAAATAAGAATTTGTAGGAAGACTTGACTTTTTAAAGTAGCTGTTTCTTTGGAAGGAGGTAAGTGGAATTTTTTATTGGGAACTAGAAATTTGGAAGGGTATGGTAAATATTTATTGAACATGTTTCTGGCCTTTATTTATGGTTTGTAATTGAATTGATAGATTGTATCCAAAAATGTAGACTCCGAATTGGTTATCTTCCTCTCTTCAGTCACAGACACACAGATGCGTCCATTAGTTTCCATTTCCTCACTTAGAGTGTTGTGTTTTTAATGCTGCTGTTGCTCTGGCTGGCTGCCGTCTCACTGGAGGGACGGTGCATGGACATTCTGGCAACAGCTGCCAATTTGTAGCCAAGGACCAATATTGGAAGTGCAGATACAGGACATTCTGTAACCAACCCCACCCCCACCCCCACCAGTCCCCCTTCTAGAAATGCAATTTTGAACTCCTTTCATAATCTTTCAGTCATTTCCAAAGATTCTTCTTGTGTATGGAATGAAATGTGGGCCCAACTGTGATTTCATTGTTCACAAAATATATTCACACAAGTCATAAAAACATATCTGTGAGTCAGAATTAAAAAGCGAGGTCACATGGTCTGATTTATGTAAGTTTATGGGCTGTATTTGAAATGAGCGTCTGTCTGTGAAGGGGGACACCTGTCCCTTCTGCTTTTGCTGGAGACTTTCAGGTCTAGCTGTTCTAGAGATGTCCCTACTTTATCATTATCATCATTATTATTATTTTCACGTGAAGAAAGTGGCTTCTGCTTTACCGAAGTGCTGGTTTCTGTGCACCAGTCTCCTTCGTATGCTGTAGGGAGGCCAGCTGCAGCTTGAGTTTTCTCTGACACTCCTGTGTCTTGGCCTCCAGACTTCTTTCCTTCTCCTGTGTCCCCTGATGTGATGACACACCTTGTGTGAAAGAAAGCTGGCTGAAACAAAGGGCTTAACAGTTGAAAACAACTTATTTTTGTTTACTATGCAAGCTACATTTGTTGTGAAAAGTTGTCAGTATTGGAGTTTCTGCTATTTGGGAGGTATTGTGAGTATAAAAACTGAGCTCAGGTTGCTTATTTTGGCCAAGTTCCTCATACCTTATTTCATCTCCTCTAAGAGGTCATTGAGTGATGCACCATTATTTTATCTATCAGTAAGCAAGAAGCAAACAATGCTTCCAGTTATGAATGTGGGATATCTAAATGATGAGATGCATGTTTTAACATGAGAAAAACAGGTACAACTTAACATCTGTGAAGCAGGATAAAATACTATAGGATGAATGCTTTAAAAAACCAAACAGGTGTATGGGTCAGTGCAGGAGGCTAGGAGGGAGGCAGGTGATGCCAGAGCCCAATCCTAGGATACAGGAAAAGTTGCATTTCCATGAACCTTGCAAAGGGGCCTTGAAAGATGGGAGAGTTTTCTGAGCAAGAGCTTGGGGTGGCAGGGGTCAGCAGATATTTGGCTGGACCTTTGGTGTCAGAATCTAGTGTAACAAATGGCTGCAGTGGCCAGTGTTGGTGGCCAAGTCACTTGTATGGGTCTGGCACCAAAGGAGTGGTGTGCAATATTAAGGACTGTTAGAGCAGGAAAGGTCTTTTTAGAGGTATACAGGTCAAACTCATCATTTTACAGATGAGGAATTTTGAGCCTTGATGAAAAGCTTAACGGGAAGGCATGGATCATGCTGAAGCCCGATTGGAACCAGAAATCCAATTTAAGTGACAGTGAGGCGCCACGCTTCCTCGTAGGCATGGCTGCTCGCATGCATTTCCTGGAGCGTTAAGAATGGAGGTGCCTGAGGAGGTTAATGTGCTCCTCTTTCGGGTCACTTTGTGCTCAACACCCACTGCCCCTCTTGTTCTCTCAGCCCGCCTCCTTTGTCAGCTCAGCTGCGCTGTTTCCCTGATTACATCATCATTTTCATCAAATCCTGGACTGCTTTAAGTAGGAGGGACGCAACACTCAGGTAGTGTCACCTGGGAGTGGAGTAGGCTGTAGGGCGGAGGAGGTGTTGTGTGTGGGGAGACAGAAGGGAAAGTAGTCTGAGCTTGAGTTGGGCCTGTTTGCCACAGTGTTTTCCTGCTTGTGTCAGTGCTTACAGAAGTTCAGCTTCAGAAAAGTGTGGAAGGCAAATGGATCGAAATTTGTTGTAGTGTAGATTTTTTTTTTTTCTCTGAAACAGGGTCTTGCTGTGTTGCCCAGGCTGATCTCAAATCCCTGGGCTCTTAAGCCATCTTTCCATCTCAGCTTCTGAGTCACTGGCACTACTGGCATGTATCATCATTCCCAGTTTGGGATTTTTTTTTTTCTTTTTTATAACTGAAGTTCCTTCTATAAGGGTCTCTCTAGTTTCTTTGAGGACAGAATTAATCACCCCTCCCCCACGGCATCACACTGGAAATGATCCCTCCTTTCTTCATTATTTTCCCCTCTTTACTGGTTCATTTCTGCTATTTTAGAAACATGTTCTTAATTTTCCCATAATAAAGTAAAGCCTCCCTGATTCTTGTATTTCCTGCCTGCTCTGTCCTTCTCTTAGTTTATAGCAGAATCCCCCCAAAGAAAATGTCTAAAGGGTTTTTCTCCATGGCCTTCTATTTATATTCATATTAATATCCTCCAGCCTTCCTTTGCCATTCACCTTTGAACCCCTCACGTTAGGCCACTTATCAAGGTCAGTAGTGACTGCCTAAGCCACATTTCCTTTATTCTGGGCTGTAATTGCTCATTCAGCGGCATTTACCATGGTTGAACATCCCTGGAACACCAACTGCCTGCTTGACTGCTGCATTTGATTTTTAAAGTGATTTTATTTATTCATTCTTTTTGGAGATGGAGTTTCCCTCTTGTTGCCCAGGCTGGAGTGCCGTGGCACAATCTTGGCTCACTGCACCCTCTGTCTCCCAGGTTCAAGTGATTCTCCTGCTTCAACCTCCAGAGTAGCTGGGGTTACAGGCGTGTGCCACCACGCCTGACCGATTGTGTATTTTTAGCAGAGATAAGATTTCTCCATGTTGGTCAGGCTGGTCTGGAATTCCCAACCTCAGGTGATTCACCTGTTTGGGCCTCCCAAAGTGCTGGGATTACAGACATGAGCCACTGCACCCACCTATTTTTTTATTTTTATTTGTATTTTTTAGGGATAGAGTCTCCTTCTGTGTCCCAGGCCCGAATGCACTTACTCGATCACAGCTCACTGCCGCCTCGGCTCTCAGGCTCATGTGTCCTTTTGCCTTATCCTCCCAAGTGTCTTGGACCACAGGTGGGCGCCACCACGCCCAGGTAATTTTTAAATTATTTGGAGAGATGGCATCTCCCTGTGTTGCACAGGGTGATCTTGAACTCCTGGGATTAGCTGATCCTCCCAAAGTCCTTACAGGTGTGAGCCACTGTGCCTGGCCCGCTGTGGTTTTTTGATAGCCCTGGTGAACTTAAGATGTCAGAAAGCCAACTATCTGCAAGGTCTGTCATCTGCTTCTGGCCCCGAGGCCCACTGCCCTGTCCCGCCCCTTCCCTTTTTCAATAAGTGGCAGTCCCTTTTTACTAGTTGTGGTGGCCAAACCTTTGGAGTCATCTGTTACGTCTTTTTTCAGATTTTGCATTCAGCTTTAGCTAACCTGTTTTATTTATTTAGAGACAGGGTCATGTTCTGTTCCCTAGGTTGGCGTGCAGTGGGGGCAGTCACAGCTCACTGCAGCCTGGACCACCTGGGCTCAAGCGATTCTTCCCCTTTAGCACCCCCCACTCACCCACACACACATGTAATCTGAGTGGCTGGGACTACAGGCATGTGCCATCATGTTCAGCAAATATTTTTGTATTTTTTCTTGGAGAGAGGGGTCTCGCTGTATTGCCCAGGCTTATCTTGAATTCCTGAGCTTAAGCGATCCTCCTTCCTGCCCTGGCCTCCCAAAGTGTTGGAATTACAGGTGCGAGCCATTGCTCCAGTCTTTAGCTACCCTATTTGAGACTCACAGTCCCTTTCGATTCTGAACTTGCACCCCTGCTTCTGTTCCACGTTGTCATATTGTCTAGCTTGGGTTGTATTGCAGCCCCGGGTGCTCTCTCAGCTTCTGCCTTTGTATTCCTCCAGGCAGCAGCCAGCATTAGCCTTTAAAAATGTAAATTCATGCCTGTAATCCCACTACTTTGGGAGGCAGAGGCGGGTGGATCACGAGGTCAAGGGATCGAGACCATCCTGGCCAACATAGTGAAACCCCGTCTCTACTAAAAATACACAAAAAAAGATTAGCTGGGCGTGGTGGTGCGTGCCTGTAGTCCCAGCTGCTTGGGAGGCTGAGGCAGGAGAATTGCTTGAAAAACCGGAAAACGGAAGTTGTAGTGAGCCGGGATTGCGCCACTGTACTCCAGCCTGGCGACAGAGCGAGACTGTCTCCAAAAAAACGGAAAAGTGTAACTTAGTCTGTGCTGTGTTCTTTCTGATTTTGGTGTGTCTGCCCATCCTCTTAATTTGAATGCTAAATATGTCCTCATGCTGGCCACTTGATTGCCTTCATGCACCCCCCTCCCCCAGCACTCTGTTGTCATTCTCTGTCCCTCTCTCTGCCTCACTCACTCCAGTCTTTCTTGCTACTGTAACTACACAAAGCATACTTTGTTTAGCTCTCGCTGATTCTTCTATTGAGAACTCTCTCCGTTCCAGCATCTGTGACTTGATCTCTCTGTACATTTCAGGTTCCCCTTCAAATGCCCCCTTGCCCCGGAATGTTCCTTGAACATCCTAGTAAAAAGGGTACCTGCCTCTGTTACTCATTAATGCTTATGAAGTCTGTCTGCGCAGCATTTCTCACTGCCTGACATTGTAGTACTGGGGGGAAGTGTGTGAGTGTGTGTGTGTGTGTGAGTGTGAGTGTGTTCCTGTCTAGCCACATTTGATTGTAAACTCTTTGAGAGGTAAATTTCATTTGTGTTGACTGCTGCTCTGTTCCGGTGCCAGGGATCTCCCAGGTCTGTGTTGTGTGAATGAGCATGCTCAGCGGCTCACCTTCGTGCCACCCACGTCTCCCCCACCCCCTCCCCGGCCCTTCTTGTTGCCATGCTGTGGAGGTGCCTCTCTCTGTTGGGAGACTGAGGGTCTGCCAACTGGGACTCCAGATTTCATTTTAGAAATGCTCACACCATGACACCCTAGGCTCCCAGATGTCAGCTCATCTTATTTTCCCCGTAGCCAGAGGGAATTTTTTGGAATTGGGTCAGCCTTGTATCCTTGCTTTCTGAACCACATTCATTGCATCCCTATTTTGGTACAAGGGATGTTGCTTGGTAGTTTAAATTAAAATTGGGCTTTTAAGAAAAAGTTTAAAAAAATTGTCTCTTAATTCTCAATCGATGATTTTCGTACTTTACTCTTTTGGGTTAGTTTAGTGGGCCTCAGGTGTTATGCAGCTTGTACAAGGCCCACGTAGCAGAGAAGTTGTCAAATCGGGGTTTGAACTCAGAACTTCTGACTCTAGATCTCTGTGTGTGTGTGTGTGTGTGTGTGTGTGTGTGTGTGTGTGTGTGTGTGTGTGTGTGTGTGTGTGTGTGTGTGTTTAAACCAAGGAAAAGCTGTGAAACCATGTATCTTGAGTGTATCTTGTTTTGACTAGTATACACACCTAACCAAGTGACTGACAATCCAGTGTAGAGTACCTTCCTATCACCCTGAAAAGGTTCCTCCTCCTTCCTTCTCCCTTTCGTACAGTTGACATGTTTATTTTTTTTTTATTTAGAGACAGTCTTGCTCTGCTACCCAGGCTGGAGCACCGTGTAACCTCAAGATCCTGGCTTCAGTTGATCTTCCCTCCTGCTGGCTTTGCCGGTGTGAGCCACTTCGCCTGGCCAGTTGACTTATTTAAATTTATGTGCTCGTTTGGAGTTTGTCAACACCACTGTCTCTATTTTTAAGAGCTGTTATGCTTATAGATGGGTGTATGATGTTTATCCAGAACGTTCCAGATGTCTTGAGAGTGTCTGTTGGGGGCTGAAAGTGCCTCAAGGCCAGAAGGCCCATGTGTGTCCCCTTAGCAGCTCCAGAAGTGGCTTATGTAGGCACAGTATTTGAATAGGAACCCTGAGATTGGAAAGATGGTGACGTTCTCTTAAACTGGCATCACGGTTTTGTTCTGAACTGTTGTGCAAACCCAGAGCAGATGGCTTTGGAGCAGGCTTTGTTCTGATTTTCTTCCATGTCACCCTTCTCGTGTAACACATTGGCCACCACTGTTGTTAATCTGTGAGTATTCAGAATACTCAGCCTGGATGTGTTAACATTAAAAGTTCTGGAACTAGGGTCCCAGACTTAGCTTTTCCCAGAGGCACTCTGCAGAATAAATCCGTAGGTCATGTCTTTTGCTAGTACGGTGTGTATTTAGTTAGATTGATTCCTGTGAGGAGCCCATGATCTCCTTGTCGCCCTTGAGGATGCCAAGACAGCAGTGCCCATGGTGGGATAGGATTGCTCCTCACAGACCTTAGGGGTTAGAGCTTCAATGGAAGACTTTGTGGGGAGCACATTACAGTCTCTGCAGGCCTTGGAGATGGTGACAGTTTTATTCCATTCTAATTGTAGATTAAATTAACCTCCATGTTAATCTGCACCTTGTTTTTGTTGTTGTTGTTGTTGTTTTTCTTTTTGCTTGTGTGATACTAGAACATTTTCCTGCTTGACCTTTGAGAAGGTTGGATGGAGTGCCTGCTTTTGAGCGGGGGATGGCACTTGTGGTGGCCGTGGAAGGATGATTCTGTTGTCATAGATTATTTGGGGAAGCATTGTGGAATTATTTGAGGACTTCTGAGGTTGAGAGAATCCTATTTGTTCAACAGTAATTCATCTTATCTGCCTATTGTGACTCCCAGCCATTTTTTATCCTTTTCATGTAATAGAAAGGAAAGACCCTGCAGGGTCACCAGACAGGGCCACCTACAGCCAGAGGTGACTTGTTTGTGAATAGGATTTATTATTTAAAACATTCTTTCTTGTAAAGTGATATTGTCTCCTGCTAGAGAAAGACCTCATGTGTTTCCCAAGTCTTCGAATACTGTGATATGTGTATTTAAGTAGCTTTAATTACTCTGACTTACCGTTATGGACTGTGCTTGTGAATGTCTTAAATCCGATTTCTCTCAAATTTAGAGGGCCTTTTACTTAGCTTTTGGAAATAACCTGTTATTACCTGAGCCACATTAAATGTTTAGAGTCCTGTATGGTATATCTTTAAAGCCAGAAGAGTGATTACTAGATATGCTTTTGGGAAATTACCCTACAGTCTATAAATCCCTTAATTTACAATTTGATTTTTAAGCTCACCTGCTGCCAAATCTCATCTATCCTCCTAGCTTCCTCTGTAGGCTTTTACATGCTTCCGTAGAGTCCCAGATTTAGCTTCTTCATAATTTCTTTCCCAAGGATCATAAAAACAGTACAGGTCTATTATTCAAGGAGGTATAGGGATGAGGAGAGAAACAGGACCTGTGATTTTTTTTTTTTTTTGAGACGGAGTCTTGCTGTGTTGCCCAGGCTGAAGTTCAGTGGTGAGACCTAGGCCCACTTCCACCTCCACCTCCCAAGTTCAAGCAATTCTCCTGCCTCAGCCTCCGGGCACCCGCCACCACACCCGGCTGCATGAGCTGTTTTATACTCTTGAACCTGCCCATCGGGAGAGCATTTACCAGTGACATACCATCCTTGATTATAAACCGGCAAGGCCAAGCCTGTACCCTGCCATTGACATCCAAGGAGTGCTGTCTCTTGTGTTTCAGGGTGACTCATGCCCCGCATGCCTTGAGGCCCCGTGGCTTCTCTCCCTACACTTTTCCCTGACCTGTTACTAGTGTTCTTGCATCATTTATGCTTTGGCTCTAATGGCTGATTCAGCCGTTTCTGTACACAGGTCATCTTGTGTAACCCACCCTGCCCTTGTCACCTGGGTAATCCTTAACTGAGTCTATATTTCCTTTTTGCAGATAGGTGTGTGCCTGGCATGCTTGGTACTACCTGTCTTGGTAATGGAGAAGGCCGTATGCACTGAGTCTCCCAGGCTACCTCTGGCCGTCTCTGATATGGTAATCTCCCTTTAGCTTTCCATGGCTCTCAACGTTACACTGCCTTCTGATACATGAAGGCAGTCCAAGGTCTCCATTTTGCAATCATTTATTTAACTGTTTTTTTTTTAAGTATTAATTTATTTAACTGTTTTTATTTTTTCTGTTGCCCAGGATGTAGTGCAGGGACGCAATCTCGGCTCCCTGCAGCTTGCGTGCACCACCCCCAGCAATCCTCCCACCTCAGCCTCCTGGCACATGTCACCAAGCCTGGCTGATGTTTAAATGTTTGGGTAGAGATGGGGGTCTCACTATATTGCCCAGGCTGGAACGCTGTTATTTTTCATAGTCTCCTTCCATCCTCTGCAGTTGGGATTTTCACCAAGGGACCCGTGCTTTTGAATGCATATTTAAAAAATAGCATCTCGCCTCCTTCTAAAGCAAATTTAGAAGAGTGAATTTGACTGGTCTGTTCCCTAGGGCCTCCCCGAGCAGTGCAGCGTCCGCAACATGACTTTGTTCGTAGTGTCATTTGAAAGGGCCTTCCAGTTAGCTCAGTTGGAAAGTGTTAGAGTTTTAAAGGGTTAGCTGGAAGGTTCTCAGCTGGCACTTTCTGAATCCCTCTGAGGAAAATGTTGGCAAACTCTCCACTCTGCCTGAACTCTTTTTATAAATGGAGAAGCCAGGAGTTAGGAAATCATCATACAAAGTGAGGTCAAATCCTCTGTGGAAACATGTTATTATCCTAGCTAAGACCGTGGACTATTTTATGGTAATGTGATGGTATCTGCCCCCTCCCACCCTTTGATGTTTTGATGTTTCAGAGAGCCCTTCAGTTCATCTTCCTGCTACCAAAAATAGAAGTGTGTAGTGCAGCAATTTACAGTGTTTTTCTATTTTTAACTGGAGAGCTTTTTTTTTCCACGAGATACACATGGTTTTTAGTTTCCTTCTTTGACAATTTAAATGAAGAAGACGGAGTGTTTGATTCAACAGGTGTCGCACCTTCTAAGGAAAGTACAATTTTTTCACGCCCCACCTGCTGCCCTTCCCTGTTTTAGAGAATAAGCTTCTACAGTTAGGAGGAGGAGCTTGCCATTGATTTACTCTGATGTTTCTTGCCATCTGTCTGACTTGCATTTCAGTCTGATGAGAAACCCAGTGTGAATGCACCATGGAGTTTGAGAGGTATCCATGCTCCTGAGTTGTCTGACTTCAGAGCCTGTAGCTCCTGAGTTGTGGAGCCTGTAGCCACTTCTGCCTACTGCCCAGAGAAGTCTAGAGATGGAGAAGAACCCAACAGAGCATGCTGGTGTGGGGTTCTTTCTTTAACCTTACATCCCCGCACACCTGCACTGCCGCACACTCAGGTCCAGCCGGGATGTCCTTTCTAGCTCTTTCCACATTGTGCAGCCAATGCTTGGTGCGTCTAGACTTCTGGGGTCTCCCTTTATGGAAGAATTCCAAGGGAATAGGTTAAGATTGCCATCAAGTGGCTGTTCTTGGTAGTGGATGTTGACATCCCCGCTGGCTGATTTCTTAGACCCTCTGTCCGTGTGAGGGATTGCCTGTCCTGTTGTGCTGATAGGGAGTTGTTGACAGAGCTTAGGACAGCTCTGTATTTTATAGCCTTGAAGAAGGCATCTCTGAGAATGCAAGCTGGGTCTTCTCATGTGTGCTCTGTAAAACTGAAGGCAGGCTGGGTTGTCTCTCGAATTGTGAATACAGACCATGAGATTTCCTGGAGAGAATGGCTGGGCATTCACCTTCCTGCCAGCTCCGGGCCAGGAGATTGCAGTCCTTTAGGTCTGCTAGTGGGAATTGTTGAAGGATCACACTGTCATCTCAATAAGTGTAGCCCAGTGTCCCACCAAGGGTTCAAAGAACCAGCCAACTTGATACCACCATTCTGTTAGGTTTGTCTTTGTTGTTTTCCAGCTCAGAAGATCGGACACTAATTTTTTTTTTCTTCAGAGGTGGTATTCTTAGGATTAATGCAGTTGATTTATTTCAAGTTCTTAGTGCCTGGAAGAATGTAAACATTTAAACGATGATCATTATTGTGGTTGTAGATATGTTACCCCATGATGTCCTGTTAGTGCTGTAGTTTGTCATGAAGTAGGACACCTAAGGAATGGTTTTCAGGTTGGTTTGCCCCTTTCCTAGGTTCTAATTAGGCCTCACCCCAGGACTTAGGGAGCTGACTGCTGTGGCTATGGCAGATAGAAGGAGGAATTGCCTCTTCAGTTTTCCCAGCAAGTCATCCTCAGTGGTATTAGTAAAGCTACCCTGTAGGTATAGTAGGTGTTAGTTTGGATAGGAGGGGTACCCCACCCCTATCAGGGCACAGAGTATTGGATTCTGAAATCTCTGAGGAGCCCTAGCAAGAGTTTCTGAGCTGGCATGTGAGATATGATGGAGGCTAGATCTGTGCCAGCTGTCAGGGTGGCGTTGGGGGTGGCCTGGGACAGACAGAGGGGAGAAAGTAACTATGGGATTTCATCTGGGGGACAAACTCAAAGTTAGGGTCAACAAAAGAAAATTCTAAAGGCCAATCTATTTCAGGCAGCTTTTTAGAAATGATAAAGGCTGTGTTATGCAACCAGTCACTTTGCAATCTGTCAAATCATATTAAAGCAGAATTCCTGGACTGTAGCCATCACAAGCAATATTGAATGCATCAAAAATTTGATGTGTTGGAATGGGCACTGACATTGGATCATAATTCTAGTTCTACCAGTAACTGGGTGTTTCTGAGCAAATCATGGCTTCCTCCTTGTGTAAAACAAAATGCCAGGTCTCGCTGTCACATTTGGTTTGTTTCAGTGGTGAGTGGCATTGGGGTGTTGGAGGCGTGCTGCTGCTCTCCCACCTTGGTGGCTCTGTCGTGCTTTTGGGTCAGGGAAGCATTTGGATTTTTTTGCAGAATTTGGAGGGAAGTGAATGAGAAGTATTCTGCAAGCCATGAATGTGCCCTTCAGGGCTACTGTCCGTCTCCTTTGGTGTGTGAAGGCACTAATACAGTGATCTCGGAGTGGTTGGGGTGTGTGTGTGTGTGTGTGTGTGTGTGTGTGGTCTGGAGGTGGCAAAATATGAGTCCACCTCGGCCTAGGTTTTAGTGGCACTTTGTTCAGAGTATTAGTTGATGATTACTGTCAGGTTACATTAAGGTGGCCTAAAACCATTTCTATATATTTTTTTCTTTGAGACAGTCTTGTTCTGTCGTCAGGCTGGAGTGCAGTGGCAAAATCTCAGCTCACTGCAAACTCTACCTCCCAGGTTCGAATGACTCCTTTGTCTCAGCCTCCCAAGTATCTGGGATACCGGCGCCCACCACCATGCCCAGCTAATCTTTGTATTTTTCTTTTAGTAGAGATGGAGTTCCACCATGTTGGCCAGGATGATGTCTATCTCTTGACGTTGTGATCTGCCCGCCTCAGCCTCCCGAAGTGCTGGGATTACAGGCATGGGCCACCGCACCCGGCCCCTAAAACCATTCCTAATAAAAATCACCCTTTGGGGTATTTGTTTTATGTAAACTTTCCCCTACAGTTTTTGGTTTTCTGAATAAGCCTATGGCTCTTTAACACTACCAATCTCTATTTCCCCTTCTCCCGTCCCCTATAAGCTAGGCTCATTACCGCCTTGAGCCATCTGCTGCTAAATTTAAGGTGATTTGTCAGCCTGCTGCTGCATTTGCCCCCTGAAAAGGATTCACCTTCTGTCTGCCTTGCCCTGTTTATGGGGTATGGTGGTGAGGAGGGGGTTCTAAGTTTGTGACAGGGCAACGGAGGGACAAGGGACTGCTACAGACATGGCAGTAGACATGTTGGTCAGCCTCATCAGCACTGTAGGTCGTTGCTGACCAGTAGGACTTTGTGTGATGTTGAAAGTGTTCTGTATCTGTGTTTTCCTATACAGTAGCCACTAGCTGCCTGTGCTGCTTCAACTTTTGGGGCTTGGCTGTTTTTTTTGAGACAAGGTCCTGCTCTGTGTCGCCCAGGCTGGAGTTCAGTGGTACCATTGTTGCTTATTGCACCCTCCGCTGCCCAGGTTCAAGCAATTCTCATGTCTCAGCCTCCCCAGTAGCAGAGATTACAGGCGTCCACGACGTCGACTGGCTAATTTTTGTATTTTTAGTAGAGACGGAGTTTCACCATGTTGGCCAGGCTGGTCTCAAACTCCTGACCCACCACGGCCTCCCAAGGTGCTGGGATTATAGGCATGAGCCACCATGCCCGGCTGAGACTGAATTTTGTATTTGATTTAATTTTAGTTGATGTAGACGTGAAGAGCCATGCGTGGATAGAAGCTACCAAGTTAATGCAGCCACAGAGGCAGTATGAGCATGAAAAGGTGGTGAAAGCCTTCCCTTGTATCCCTATGCTCTATTTGTTTTTGCTTTTCGCAAGAAGTCTTTCTGGGTATTCTTTGAACTATCCTCATGGTATATTATATAGACAATTCTGGCAAAGTTTAAAAAAATGACATTTTACTCAAATGCCTTTTAGTCAATGTTAGAATATGTTTGCCCATGGTATCCATGAGAATATCATAAACTACAGCCTTTGTCTACCTTTGTCATTTACCTTCTCTAGGTTTTCCTTTAGCTCCACATAAATTATGTTGGTGGCTCCATCTCATTTCCATCATTGAGTAATTCTCTTGTGATTGACTACTTCTGTGCTGTTGACACAGCCAGTTTCCTTGTGATACTCTGAAGTTTAAGATTTCCTTTTACCGTATTACTAAAGAAAGTCATTTGAATTGTGGAAAAATTTGAGATTTCAGAAAACTGTAAAGATTGCCACTAGAGAGAATGCCGTAAATGATGTTCCATATTTATCATTGCAGTACTTGGGTTATTTCTGGTCTTCTCCATGATGTATGAAGTTTTTAAGGAAAATGCCAGGAAGAATATACATGAAATTGTTAACAGTGATTACGGGTATATTGGGACTTGGATGATTTCACTGCGTAAATAAGAGGAGGAGGATTCTAGGTAGTTTTGACATTTATTTAAATGTTTAGTAACAGAATGAGGTTATGTTAGCAGGATATAAAAGATACATATTTTGAGAAAGACACAAAACTTCTTTAGTTAGAGACAAAAAATCAGCCTCCAAACAAAAACCCCCAAAAACGGTGACACTATTAATAAAGGCCTAAACATCATGTCTAGATTTCCGCATGTTGAGTGCTTATAAAATTATATTTTACCTGAAAATCTGACGATGAGGTCTACTTCCCAGGAATTTCTCATTTTGATGAGTGCTGAGATATCATAGTTTATTGTAAATTATGAGTTATTTCTAGTATAAGAATTTCAAATATAAAGAGATGAAGAGTTCTTTGACACATTTGCCTTTCCCAGAGAATGTCGAATGTTAGGTGCATTGTACGTAGCATGGGGTTTCCCAGGTAAGAGCACCTCAGGCTTTTGAAGCCCTGGCTTGTCTCTGAGACACAGCTAACGCTTTCAACATCATAAATGCAGTGTGACATTATGAGGGTTATTCAGATGAGCAAGGCCAATCTGGTGGCTCATGCTCATACTCCCAGGACTTTGTGAGGCGGAGGTGCCTCGGAAGGATTGCTTGAGGTCAGGAGTTAGAGGCCAGCCTCGGCAACATGACAAAACACCATCTCCACAAAAAGTATGAAAAATTAGCTGGTTGTGGTGGCGCACATCTGTATTCCAGCTACTTGGGAGGCTGAGGTGGGAGGATTGGTTGAACCCAGAAGGTCGAGGCTATAGTCAACCTAGATCGCGCTACTGCACTGCAGCCTGGGACACAGAGCGAGACCCGGTCTCAAAACAAAAGATGAGGAAGACTAAATATTCTTCTTGAAGGAACATGACAGTTGGGTAAATGTGACCTTTGTACCTTTTGAAATTATATTGGAATAGCATCTGTCAAGTGGAAAGAGAAGCAGGAGCTCTCTAGGCAGAGGAGAGAATAGTCAGAAAAGGGAACAGCACACGGCAAGACCTTGAAGCTCCAAAGGTCAAGAAATGAAGAGAAAGTGTCAGCTGCCACACGTGCAGGACTCAACCCATCCACCCTAGCGGCTTCATGCAGTAATTCAGAACCAAAGCATTGCTAATCAGTCTATTGCATGGCCCAGGAAACTGGTGTAGAGTAATTTTTTTTTTTTTTTGAAATGTATATAGGGATAATTTAAACCAGTCAAAGAAGCTACAAAATAATTAAAACAGGCTATGTAGAAGTTTTTCTTCTGTCGTTAGTTGTATTAACCAACAAACTATGAGAAGCAAATCATTGCTTCTGTCATTGATTTATAAGTATTAATTTCTAGAAATTACTGAATTACAGACTTATTAGCCTTCATTTCCAAGTTGCTCCTTTGAAAGGTTTTATTACTTAATCACCACATGAGCAACGTATAAGACTATTTTGTCAGAGTCAGAACTTTGAAAGTGTGATTACTCTTCAGTTTTGACCTATCAGCCTTTTGTTTCAGTGGTTTTTTTTTTTTTTTTTTGAGACAGAGCCTTGCTCTGTTGCCAGGCTGGTGTGCAAGTGGCACGATCTGGTCTCACGGCAACCTCCAACTCCCGGGTTCAATTCCAACTCCAATTCCCCTGCCTCCGCCTCCTGAGTAGCTGGGGCTACAGATGCTCGCCACCACACCTGGCTAACTTTTTATGTTTTTAGTAGAGGCGGGGTTTCACCATGTTGGCCAGGATGGTCTCGATTTCCTGACGTAGTGATCACCCCACCTTGGCTTCCCTAAGTGTTGGGATTACAAGCATGAGCCAACGCGTCTGGCCTCAGTGCTTTTAATATGCAGTTTTCCTTTCTTCACTATTCCTAAGCAGGTAAAACAGCTTTTTCAAGATTCTGGTTCAATTTTACTTTATACTATTGAGTAATGTTTTCAAAATATTCTGAAAAACGTTGATCATCTTGTTTGACTTGGCATCCTTTCTGTGTTAACTTTTTAAAATTCATTAACTGGGTCACCTTCAAATATGTTAAGTACCTGTTTGTTTCTTTTTCCAACCAAAAAGCTCACAATATATGTTGAACCAAAATTTGAGTGATTTATTACCATAGAAGTTTATGAATGTATGTAGGTAGCCCTGTATGTTTACAGTATAGCACAAACCCTTTTACTTGTGTAGTTAATGACCCCAACACCAGTGTTGTCCTGATTTCCATTTAACAGGTGAGGAAACTGAGGTGGAGAGCAGTCTTAATGATTTTTCTTAAGATGACACAGCTTGATGAGGAGTGGAACCAGGCGATCTTGTTCTGGTTGGGTGTGTGGCTGTGTATGATCCACTAAGGGTAAAGTGTAAGGTGTTTATCAAATAAATCGGTATTTTTGAATTTAAAAAATTCATGTGGAGGCTGGGTATGGTGACTCACGCTTGCAATCCCAGCACTTTGGGAGGCCGAGGTGGGTGGATCACGAGGTCAGGAGTTCAAGACCAGGCTGGCCAAGGTGGTGACACCCCGTCTCTATCAAAAAAACAATAATTACCTGGGAGTGGTGAGAGACGCCTGTAATCCCAGCTACTCTGGAGGCTGAGGCAGGAGAATTGCTTGAACCCAGTAGGCAAAGGTTGCAGTGAGTCGAGATCGCACCGTTGCACACCAGCCTGGCCAGACTCTGTCTCAAAAAATAAAATAAAAATTCATGTTGAATACAGTAGTGCTCCCTTTTCCATGGGTGATACACTTCAAGACGCTCAGTGGATGCCTGAAACTGTTGATATTACTGAACTCTATATAGACTGTTTTTTTCCTATACCTACATACGTTACAGTGCAGATCATTCATGTTCTGGGCAGGATAGTTCATGGTTTGATTATGCTACACAAAATGGTGTGCAGTTTAAAACTAATGAATTGTTTATTTTGGGGATTTTTTAATCGAATATTCTCAGACCTTGGTTGACCATGGCTGACTGAAAACCTGGAAATCTAAACCTCAGAGAAGGAGGGTTACAGTATTGTCTTTTTTGATAGCTTTTGAATTTCAACAACTACTTTAATTGTAGCATTAACAACCCAGTTAGTTTCATGAGTTTTCATACCGTCACCCAGTCCGGATCACCCTACTGTGTTCTGGTAATTATTGGTATTAGTTTATGATTGTACGGTGTGGCCTGGTCGTCATGTTGGCTGTCAGGCCAGCCGCATGCATTACACAGTTGAGCACCGTTGGTGCTGCAGGAATTACCAAGCCGCCTTGGAAAGTGTTCAGGCCAGACTGTGTGTACCTGATTCTGGTTGGCATAGTACCAGTGTATTAACTTTTATTTAAATAAAATTCCAACAAGTAATATTATTATATACCACTGCCATAGAGTGTCCAGACTTTAATGATGTTTTTGAAAGTCAAATATTAGCACAGTAGATCACCTTTCTGGATTGACTTTTATCACAACCTACTTGATATGGTCAGTTCAATGTAATTTCATCCAAATAACACAAGTATCATTACAAATACATGGCTAATGCTGGGTGACCATTAAAATTCTAGATTATATAAAATTATCTGGCACCATAACCTTGTACTCTCTTCTGTCACATGTGGCAATCCATACCACCCTACCTCTCCTTTGTGATTAATAATTTTGGGGAAATTATTATTAATTGCATCGTAGCAAAATACCAAGGCATCACCTTGGGTATGCAGTAATTTGTATGGATAGCAAGAAATCGAATAGCATTTGGAGGGAGATCATGTATTGATTATAAGGAGCCTCCTTGATGTGCTATAGCTCTAAGCCTTACCTTTCCCTCAATGAGATTATCTCAGCTCTCAGTATAGGCCTACTTTCCTGATTGATTGGTTATATGAATGAAACAAGGCCTTATGCACTTGAGGCAACCAACAGGTTTTTAAATTAACCAACAAAGAGGCTGTATTCGATAGCCAAATTTGATTAAGATGTGGAAATGACTTATTCCCTCAGTTTTACCCTAGATTGAGGTTTGTTTAAGTCATATATTTTTGAAATGCTAAGTGCATCTAGTGGGCTTCTTCGGATTGGCCTAAGTTAGTAGGAATTAATTGGTTGTGGAGGTGGGTAGATTCTTTATTGTGGAGCCCTTAGAGGCAAAATATGTCCTTAGCTAGCCTCTGGTTGAGGTGATAATTAGGGGGATGGCAGCCATGAAGTTGGCTGGCTGCATAGAATTTCTTTGAATATGAGATCCCTTCTGAAAATTCTGACTTCTTCCTGAGTGAGAGTTCTAGTAGACTTCCTTGTTCTCTCTGGTGGCATGTTATAGGGCTTTAAACATTGTGAGATTACAGTGATAATATCACTCGTGCAAAATCAAAAGGTGACACCTGCTTTGGAAACTAATCTACCATTCAACTTGTAAATGAACATTTGCATATCCAAGGATTTCTACCAATTCCACTCCTAAATATCTAAGAAAAACTTTAGTACATGATTTCCAGGGGACTTGCAGAGGAATTGCACATGGTTCATGATAGCAACAAACTAGAAGCACCTTAGATGCCCTTGGACATGAGAATCACGGTGGACTATCCACCATTCATTGGTTGTGTAGTAGTATAAATACTCCATTGTATAATAATGAAAATGGATAGGCAAGGGATACAAGCTAGGTTGTGGATGGATCTTAGTAAGTTGATGTTAAGTTGGAAAAAACCCAAGTCCTATTGTAACCTGTGTTGTAAAGTTTATAATCCAATGCAGTGAAACACAAATGCTATTTACATATGTTTATGTTATTATGTAAAAAAGTTAGCACATAGGCAGTGCTTTAGGTTATGTTTGGGTACTTGGGTTTGGCTGAGGGTTGAGATACTCTTTATATCATTAAAAATTGGACTATTAGGCCGGATGTGATTGGTCATGCCTGTAATCCTAGCACTTTGGGAGGCCGAGGCAGGTGAATCACTTGAGGTCAGGAGTTCAAGACCAGCCTTGCCAAAATGGGGAAACCCCATTTCTACTAAAAGTAAAAAAAAAAAATTACCCAAGCATGGTGGCACACTCCTGTAATCCCAGCTGAGGCTGGGGCAGGAGAATTGCTTGGATCTGGGATGCTGAGGTTGCAGTGAGCCCAGGTTGCGCCATTGTATTCAGCCTGTGTGACAGAGTGAGACTCTGGAGGAAAAGAAAAAGAAAAAAAGGACTGATTATTCAGAGGATTTAGGACTTGCTCTGATAATTCACTATTGAAACTTAGATGGTGGTGATTTCATCATACTGATAAACATGGAACAAAGAAAAGTTCTTCCTGGTCTTTCTGCCCTCTCCTCTTTCTTGTATTTAAATATTGCAAGTTGTGTTGTTAGTCCTAAACTGAACCTATTTCTTGGTGTTACTCTTGGTCTTCCAGAGAATGCTGTGAGTCTAATGTGGTAGTTTGCATGTATCTTCTTTAGTAGAGGACCAGCCTTTCATCTAAACAGTCTAAAATGTATGGATATTCACAATGGACAGTTTTGTGAAGTCTCCTTCCTGGACAGACAGAGGCCAGAGTGGAGTCACAGGACTGACTTGCGTATACTGTATTTTATGGAATATTTCCTGCATGAACAGGAAGTCATGGTAACGGTTAGGCTTTTCTTTTTTCTTAAAATGTAAATACCAGTTTCTCTCTAGTTGACTAGAAGAGGTGCAAGCAGTGGAGACAGGACATGGGCAGATAGTGTTATTACTGCTGGTGCCTGCGTGCGTGCACTCTCCGTGTTTGAGTGATGGAACTGGGGGTGTTTAGGAAAACCACTAATCATAATGATTCTGAAACTTCATTTCTGGCCAGCTGTGTATGTCTTGGGGTTTCTACTTTTCTTACTAACCTTTGCTGAGAATTAGCATACATCAGAATATCTGCCTTATGGCCTCCTTTCCAGTTCTCTAATTGGGTGCTGTTGATCATTGAAGGAGCCAAAAGATACATCCCAGTAGAAGGAAGAGGAAAAAAGCCAAATAGTCAGACCCTGAATGTCCTTTAATTGACTCTGTATGACTTATGCTGCAGTAGGGATGCATGCCAAACACTTGCTCACTGTTAACAGGAACACGCGGCACTGGAGAGCACTAAACAAGGGTCTGCTCTGGAGGCTCACCCTGGGAACGATTGGAGAGCGACTCTGCACCCTTCTGTGTTCTGTAGGGAATTGTATATTGAGGTTAGCCCACCCCTTCTTTCCCAGTGCTGCAGGATTCTCGGATGGCCTTCTGTCTGCTGAGCCATAGGGGCTAGGTCTGTGATCTTCGTTAAGAGCCAAAGTTGTTTTTAGCCACAGTTTCAGCATCTATTAAGTGGGGGAATTGTAGTAGAGCATCTCTGAGACACTATGTATAATTCTGCTTTTAAAATGGTGGATACCAGCTAGACACTTAAGGAAGACCATCATCTACCTCCCTGGTGTGTGTGTGTGTGTGTGTGTGTGTGTGTGTGTGTGTGTGTGTGTGTGTGTGTGTGTGTGTTTGTGTTTACATATTTTTTTGTGTAAGAAGTTCTGTCATGTACACGAGCTTTAATGATTTAGGAAACAAGAGTTGGCCATTGTGGAGAGAATTCAAAATCGGCCTTGAGTGGCTGATAGCCTGGGTGATTTCACTCCTGAGCAAAGTTGACATCTACCTTCAGTGTCTTTGTGAGGGGTAAATAAGTTACTGCGTGTGAAGTGTCAGAATCCAGAAGGGCCTCATTAGATGGTTCAATAACTAGGAAACAACACACTGAAAGTATTAGTAAGGCATGTTTCCAGTTCCTTTGGATGCATCTGAGGAAAACGTTCAGTGCCATGTGAGCTTGGCCACCATCTTCCTCCTCTTGGAAGGGCATGAAGAGAAGCGTGGGGTAGTGTTGAGAGCATGTGTTTTGGACATTATCATTGCCAGTTCAAGTTCAAAGGCTTCAAGAGAATTGACTTTAAAAATCAAAAAGCTATGACATGTGAAAGGAGACGTGTACTCCAGTTGTCTGAGGCCAGGGAGCTGGCCAGCCCTCAGTTGGACTCCTGCCTTTTTCCCCCCTCCCAGCAGCTGCCAGGCCACAGAGCCGGTTCTGTGAAAGATCCTTAAGAAACAATGAGAGAAAACAGCTTCTGTTTGATTAGATTAGATCAATTTATGTGCCTTGAGGAGGGGCCTGTGCGGGGCAGCGGAAGGGGTGCCCCCGTGTTGTTGGTGGGGGCAGTGGTGGCCCATGTGGTCACTTCATAAGTAATGAGGCTCCGTGGAAGCTGGAATCCGAGAAAGGGGGAGGGCGGGCTGGAGGAGGAGCATGTGGAAAGAGATTTCTGCAGTCTGTCTGGAGAGCTGCCCAGGTTTCCCAGCCAAAAAAACAAATAAAAATAAATAAAAGGCAAGTGCTGAATGACACAGATTATGATATTAAAAAGGGATGCCATTGAAACTGCCTTGGAGCCCGCTGTCCTTGGGGGTCGGGTGTGCTTGGCCATGGGGTGGGGGCATCTGACCCGCTGGGGACACAAAAGTGTGCACAATTAAACTGTGAATGTCCCCCTCCCCCCCATGTGTCAGAAATTCTGTACTTCAGATTTGTCTGCATTGCAGGTTGGGGAAATGGCTGGATGAAAAGCCAGTGGCTCTTTTCCTTTCTCTCATTTTAATTTATTGGGGTGGGGGGAGCCAGCCGGAGACCCCTCCTCTTCGGTGTTCGATTCCCTCCCATGCACATAAATAACCTTCCCTCCTGGCTGCCTCCCCGCCCCCTCGGCCCCATTGCTGTTCTGGCCGTCCTATTGCCGCGCGGAATCTGCACTGCCGCTTGCTTATTACGTACAGGGGAGGATTGTTGACAAGTGCTCCGGAGCCTGCCTCACTGCGCTCTTCCTCCCTCCCTCCCTCTGTCCTTCTTCCTCTCTGTCTCTCTGCAATGATCCGGCTCTGAGGATGGCTGCTCCACGGGTCTGTCAGGTGCAGTTTTTGGTGGCTTATCTTGAGGAACCTGGGATAGAAGGTCTGTTCCTATAAATAAAAGAAAAACCAAATAGCTCTAGATTTGTTTCAGGCTGGTATGGCTTTTGTTGGAGAAATAGGCCTTTGTGGGTTTCCCTGCTGGGGTCCTGATTAAATCCATTGTGGATGGCAAGGTGCTATGTGTATATATGAGAGACTATGTAAAAAGTGTTGCGATTTGCTTAATATTAATATTCTTTTAGCTTTGATATCCTCCCTAGGGGCAATGGTGGCTCCTGCAAAGGCACTGTGGAAATTTACAAGAGAGAATTAATGTCGCTCTTAAAGCATTAAGCTCTGTTGACCATTTTGGCCAAATCTGCAGTTTCAGTCAGGCTCGTAGGAATTTAGACATTTCTCTGGAGACTGAATGCCATCCAGCTATAACTCGTCCCTTTTATTTTATTACCAATTTATGTGATCATTTCCCAGCATTTAAGAATAAATGTTTGATTAAAGTTAATTAGTTCTTCCTCACCATAGCTCTGGTTTTCTTTATAAACAGCATGTTTGCTTTCATTTCCATGAATCCTTTCTTTTTCTTCCTCCATCTTCTTTCCTTGAACAACGCAGGAAACTGAGGCATGCAAATAGATCCTGAGTCCTGAAGTGATTCTGGGTTGAGACCTAAAAGCTTTAAACTTGGAGTGCTCTTGAATCTTCTCCCGAATTTCGTGCATTAATTCATGTCTGTGTTACTGTCTGTAAACACAGATGGATTTGAGGAACCTTGAGTGTTTGGCGCCTCAAATCTTTGCAGATTCCATGGCCACATTCCTCTAGTGCTGCTTTCTGTGCTGCTTCCACTCATTCTATTTCACCCAGTGGGAAGAAAGCTGCTCTGGGGCGCAGTAGGCCTTTCTGAATTTGTTGTCAGCAGGTTATTTTTGTTTGTATTTTTACTTCAAATGGACTACTTAATCCTCTCTGAATATATCCATCTGAAAAGTGGGAGGGCCATTGATTTGTTGATATGTGAGTGAGGTAATAAGGAAACTGGGGAACCACTGTCCCTCCCAGTCATGCCACAAACAAAACAGAACTTTGAACTTTCAAGGGATTCCTTTTGTCATCCCGGAGAATGAAGGCAGCCCAGAGAGGTTTCAGGGCAAAGGGTGTGGTTGTTTGTTTATCTGCAAATGAAGGTGACAGTCAAGACACAAAGTTTGTGGAGCTTTTCCCATGTGTCATTGCAGATTAGTACACAAACCAGTAACTTTATGGCACTAGTCAATTGAGTTAAAGCAGCAGCTTTGCCTACCTTTGGAGAGCCTTACTAAAATTGCATAGCTGGTTTATTTTGGTACCTTACATTTGTGGGGTAAATAAAGATGATAGGCTTTAGAGACCTAAATACATACACACGTTGTAATTACTTGAAGGTAGAAGAATATCATTAGCTGTTTGTGAAACATGCTGTGTACATGGACATCTACCTTAAGGAGTGCAAATTCTATGAGATGAGAAATCAAATTTGGGCCTGTCAGTTTATCCGAAGCCAAGACTTTCAACATGTTGGGCTCATTTATCTGTCTTAAAAAAAATCTCAGAAAAATGCCCTTGTGTTCACGTCTCCTTCATGTGACTGAGTTCCCTTGCTCTGCAGTGATGCCATTGTTCTGCTGCTCATACACATCAGCCTAAACCCATTGTTGCCTTGAGTCAGTTTTCTTCTGTAGGCAGCTTTTGACCTTGGGGGTGGTCAGTTCTGGGCCCTCTGTGGCGTGGAATTCTTTTCATAAGCTGATAGAAGCTTGAGTTGTATATCCTAGGGGATTCCAGGGATCTATATTTTGGTGGGTATTTGTAACTAGGTTGTCTGGTGGATGTGTGTTGGACTGGGTTGTCAATGTAAATGAAAATGGAGTATGGACCCAGAGGAGTTATGGCCTGGGATAGAGTGGTCATGGGATTGGTCACAGAACTAGAACGTCTCACTGTAGAGCATCGTGGGTATTTAGAATTCAGTCATTATCATTAATTCGGGTACTATACTTGTTCTGATGCCTTTGAAGGTTGTATTAAGGATGAGGAAGGAGTGAACCGGGGAAGAGAGTAGGGAGAATGATCTCTTGCCCCAGAGAAGTAGAAGAAGGAGTGAACAGGGGAAGAGAGTAGGGAGGATGATCTCTTCCCCCAAAGAAGTAAAGGGAGTTGTGCCAGAATGAGCAGAACGTTGTGTTCACGGCGGTGGTCATCTGAGTTTAAATAGCTTCTGGGCTGGTTGGGAAATCTTTCCTGAAGATTGTGGCTCTTTGCTTTTGTGAGAGGTTTTGTGTTGAATAAAGTTAAACTGTCAGCCTTATTGTCTATTTTTATTTATTTTTGTTGGAGCCTCTCAGCGAGCAGTGTTTTCTCTGCCCCTGGGGATGTGCTAAGGGGAGTCTTTTGTCTTGTGGTGGTTCTCGCTCATTTAGGGTCTAGACAGCCAGAACAGGGCCCATTCTAGTACTAGCGGTGTTCTGCTTGCCTCTTCCTCTGAGGAAATCAGAGGTGTCTGCTGGCCTTGTTCCTTTGTAGCCTGAGGTGTTTATTGCCTTCTGGGGTCCAGGGTCCCATCTTTTTCAAAGGTAGTCATTTACTTGGTTCTAAAATGGGAAAAAAAAGGATAGTCAGATATTTTCCTTATCTACCTAGTGGCCCACCCTTTCCATATTAATAATGACCACCGTGTCAGGTCTTTAACACTTTCTTTAAAAATTGTGCATGCAAAAGAGGTTTAGACTGTTGAAGGTGTGTTGTGGAGATGGATTCTGGTGGTGGTGAAGGAGTTCTTGTGAGATTGTTGATTTACAAATCAATATTTACATCTGTTTTCACGGGGGTTAAATTGAACAAAAATATGTCCCCCCGCCCCCCGCGTCCTCCTCTTCATCCTCCCTATGCCTGCCTCCGAATCTCAAAATTGTTTTAAGGGGTGATGGATGGGAGTGTTTTTGGATTGTTTTTTCTTGACCGGAATGGGAAATCTCCATAGCTGATTTGACAGTAGACAAAGGGGAGCCCTGGTCGGCTCAGGGGCTGGTCTCATGAGAGAAAGGGATAATTATTTTCCATAAGACGAGGTATGAAACCACTTTCATTTGCGCCTCGTTGACCACAAATGTGCCACCGACATCCTGCCTCATGACCGGCATTTGTTCCTGGGCTCGCCAGTGTGTTGATCTCGTGAGCATGTCAGTGGACAAGCCTGTGCTGAGCTCTGCAGACCTTGTGCCCTGCTCGTTCCTGTCCCTGGAGCTCTGTGCTTCATTGGAAGCTCCGCATGCTGACCTGCATGTGTACAGTTGTTGGGCAAACTCCCATGTTCACACTGGCCATGCCAAGCAGGCCCAAAGCCAAATCTGACCTGGCATCAGAATGCCTACTCTGCTTAAAAAGCAGACGGTCCTTTTTTTTTTTCTTCTTTGCAAAACCTGAGTGAACATAGGTTTTATTTTTCGCTATCAGTGGCAGCAAACCATGCATTCTGATGACCTCAGAGAGGGCCGTACCTCAGCCATGGGGGCTGCTTTTATAATTTTTCTATCAACCGCAGACACACACACACACACACACACACACACACACACACACACACACACGGAGAAATTGCTGCTGAAAATGAAAGCTCTCTTTGGATACTTGACTGTTTGATATGTAATGTGATAACCTTGTCTCAGTGACAGGGTGACAGACGGCATTGGCTCTATAATACAGAATTACCTTTTGTGCATCTTTTCTACAACAAAGCCAAATACATTGACTCACCCCTAATATGCTAATGACTTTAGTGTGCTCCAGATGTTTTAGAAGCCCTGGAACAGCCTCAAAGCCCTCCTTGTTTTCCCTTTCCTTTTAACCCTTCTATTGGCATTGCTTTTGTGGAATAGAGGCCTGGGCTTTTCCTTCGGTTTTCTATTGTTGTGTATGTGTAGGTAATGAGAGGGGACCTGTAAAACTTCTTTGTGTCTAACCCATCATAAAATGATACGGACTACATGCTCTAGTCCTTTATTTTTTTTTAGATATTAGAAAAGAGCTGTCTTTTCTCCGAACATTTGTGTCCTGAAATCTGTCGTTCTCATCAGTTGATTTCAAAGTTCCTTCAGCTAAAGGAATCTGTGGCCTAATTTGTATTTCAGTTTTCCCAACACCCTTCATAAAAGGCAAAAGGGAGATGGCAATACACTAGTATCTCCAGTTTCCAAGAACAACAGGAATTCCTATTCCATTTTGCTGCTGCTGTTCCAGATTCAGAAAGAAGTGAGTTTTGTTGTATTGTTTTATGTGGCCTTTTCATTTCTTGCTAATTTGGGAGATGGGGTGAAAAGCTCCCGAATGGCAGAGCTGCTGATGGCAGGGTTCTGTTGTGTTCAATTTCTTTAGAGTTCTCGGCTGCACAAATGGACACTGCCTTGTGGCTAAGCGGTCTTGGATCCCAGACGCGCACTTCTCGCATCAGCTGAGGTGGCAGGCACAGTAACCAAGCCGCCTTTGCTGCAGTGATTTAGAATTTTCAGCTCATATTTATTGCTTTTGTGAAAGACAATAGACATGGTTTAATTTAAGTTCAACCTACTGAATATTAATAGAGGAGAACAAATGCTAATGGAATAGACTGAATCTTTGGGCCATTCATTTAATTTCCTCTGTTTAACCTCCTCTCCCCAACAAAGGTTTGTGTTTGTTGGGGTGGGGGAGGGGTTTGGAAAAATAAAAACGGTTTGAGTGTGTGAAGGAGCGGGTGCCATTTCATTGTTTCTCGTTGACTAAAAATAATAATTTTAACAATTGGTGGCAGGGCTTTGTTAAGGGAAAGAAAAGGCAGCACATTAGCTTGGCTAATGTTCTAATAATGGCTCTCTTGCCCTGTGGCATCATGTTCCGTCTTGCTGACCTGGCCCTCCTGGATTCGGTAAGAGGCATGATTGGGCTTAAAACAGTCAAAATGAAATGGGGTAGCCAGTACAGTGGAGATTGGTTGGGTGGTGTCAAAGGAAAAGCCCAGGTTTATTTGGTCTTGTTGGCTGTCTGACTATAAATAAATGTAAATATTTTCTGGGCTGATATATACAGAATGGAAGTACTCACATTGAAAAAGTTGATCATGTGCAGCATAATGTCAGTTTTGCGCCTTCATAAGGGCCAGTAAAAACTATGGTCCTGGCCGGGCGTGGTGGCTCACAACTGTAATCCCAACCCTTTGGGAGGCCGAGGTGGGTAGATCACGGGGTCAAGAGATCAAGAACATCCTGGCCAACATGGTGAAACTCCATCTCTACTACAAATACAAAAATTAGCTAGGCATGGTGGCCAGCCACGGTGGCTCACGACTGTAATCCCAGCACTTTGGGAGGCCGAGGCAAGTGGATCACCGGAGGTCAGGGATTTGAGACCAGCCTGGCCAACATGGTGAAACTCCATCTCTACTAAAAATACAAAAACTAGCCAGGCATGGTGGCTGGGCACGGTGGCTTACGGCTGTAATCTCAGCACTTTGGGAGGCCGAGGCAAGTGGATCACCTGAGGTCAGGGGTTTGAGACCACCCTGGCCAATGTGGTGAAACTCCAACTCTACTAAAATCACGAAATGAGCCGGGCATGGTGGCACACACTTGTAGTCTCAGCTACTTGGGAGGATGAGGCAGGAGAAATCGCTTGAACTCGGGAGGCAGAGGTTGCAGTGAGCCAGGTGACAGAGTGAGACTGTTTCAAACAAAAACAAAACCCTAAAACCTATGGTCCTTTAAGTTGTATAACAGGCAGTGGGCCCCATTTTATGAATCTGGAATGTGAATGTGATTCAGGACAACCTGTGTCCCCTCTAGTTCAGGTAGTCATTGCAGTCCTCAGAATGGTGGAAAACTCGGAGTTCTCTGAAGATTGAGTTTGATGAGGGCCTGGAACAGTGGAGTCAGTACTTTCATTTCTTTTTGCGCCATCATGCCTTATCTGAGTAGCCTTGTCTGTTTTGATTTGCAGAGTGGGAGGATAGTTCAGGAGAACATTACATGTCTCTTTATGTTTATACTTCTTAAGACATGCACATTTTTTTCAACCTGTTACTTTTTTGAGCCTGTATTTGTCATGTTAGCTGATTTTTGTAAGTTTGTGACAAATTTTACAAGCAAGCATCTTTTTTCCCCACAAAATTACTGATAAAAGGTGCATGAGGCCATATGTGGTTTTTCATACCTGTAATTCCAGCACTTTGGGAGGTCCAGATTGGAGAGGATTGCTTGAACCCAGGAGTTTGAGACCACCCTTGGCAACGTAACAGGACCCGATCTCTAAAACAAAGAAAAAGATTAGTGGAGCATGGTGGTGCACACCTACAGTCCAAGCAAGTTGGGAGGCTGACACAGGAGGACTACTTGAGCCTCGGAGGCTGAGGCTGTTGTGAGCATGTCTCTGCACTGTAGCATGGGTGACAGAGCAAGACTTTGTCTCAAAAAAAAAAAAAAAAAAAGTCCCCAGAGCAGCCAAAGTAGCCCTATTGTTGCCTGGGAATGTGTTAGAACCAGGGACATTTGGGTAGTTTATTTGCATGCATGCTCAAGTGTGAGAACCACCACTCTTTACAGTCACCCAGATTCTTTTTGTCAGGAGGACAGAAGCAAAGCTGTCATTAAAAAGCTTAACTTTCTTACATTAGTCCACTGTGAAATCATTTGTTCAATCATTCTTTCACACATTCTCTTCTTATTCATTCAGCTCATACTCCAGCTGCTGTTATGTACCAAAGGATAGAGGAGCCTTTCCTTGTCTTCCCGAGCTGATGGTAGTCCTTGTTGAGTGAGCTCTCTTTGATCCGAATGTGGCTCTTCCTCTTTGTCCTCTTCCTCCACCACCACTCCCTGTTTTTAAGCTTACTGCAAATCCCAATTTTCTTGTTCTTGTTTTGGTATTGCAAGCTTGGCGGCTGGCTCCATTGACTCATTTACTGTCCTCTCTTTCACTTTATTTTCTTCAAATACTACTGAGTGATACAAATGTTTGTGTTTGTCTGTCTCTTAATTTTAGATTTTGACTAGCCTGTATCCCCATTGGCCTGGCATATATATAGTATTTGTTAAGTAAATGAATGAATAAATTCAGAATGGATCCCTTTTTTTGCCTTCTTTTTTCTCCATTGTTATACCCACCTCACATTATTGAAAAAAGGAAACTTGAAAAAAGGCCAGATGCAGTGACTCGTGCCTATAATCCCAGCACTTTGGGAAGCCAAGGTCAGTGGATCGCTTGAGCCCAGGAGTTTGAGACCACCCTGGGCAACATGACGATCAACCCCATTTCTACAAAAAATACATACTCAGCATGGTGGCATGTGTCTGTGGTCCCAGTTATGTGTCTGTGGTCCCAGTTGAGGCAGGAAGATGTGTTGGGCACAGGAGGTCAAGGCTACGGTAAGCTGTGATCGTGCCACTGCACTTTAGCCTGGGCAACGGAGTGAGACTCTCATGTCTCAAAAGCAAGAAGCAAATTTAGAACTCAACCAAGAAGATGCATATTTATGATATGCATCCTCTTTGTTTCCTTTTAAATTTACATCTGGTTCTTTAGCCAGCATTTTTATTTTCAGGGTTTAGTCCTTTTTCTGTGTGGTAATTTATCCATCTTCTCTTTTTACTAATAAGAAATATTAAGTTCCTTGGCCAACTCTAATCTGTATCCTAATTGGGTGGGGGAGGGGATCCCCCACTCCCATAGTGACACTACTAATGTGCTCCAACTTAGTGCTGATCAGTAAAGATATTATTTCAACTACATATGTGATTTTAGTTTCTGCAGTCACACTCAAAAGGAGTAGGTGAAATTAATGTTAATATATTTGATTTAATAAATTCCAAAATATTTCCACAATTAATCAATATAACTATCAATGACATGTCACATTCTGAGTTTAAATTACAGTTAAGTAAAATTAAAATTTATTTCCTTATCCTCAGTAGCCGTATTTCAGATGCTCAGTAGCTGCATATGACTAGTGGCTTCTGTAATGGATAACATGGCTTCAGTCTCTGAAACACTGGCCATGCTTTTATCCTTGGATTCTTAGATTTCCATACAGTTGTCTCCTTTTGGCCTCACAGTGCAAACTCCCGGCATTTTTTTTGTTTTTGTTTTTATTTTGAGACGGAGTTTCACTCTTGTTGCCCAGGCTGGAGTGCAGTGGTGTGATCTCATCTCACTGCAACCTCTGCCTCCCGAGTTCAAGTGATTCTCCTGCCTTAGCCTCCTGAGTAGCTGTGATTACAGGCATGTGCCACCACACCCGGCTGATTTTGTATTTTAGTAGAGCAGGAGTTTCTCCATGTTGGTAGACTAGTCTCAAACGCCCGACCTCAGATGATCTGCCTGCCTTGGCCTCCCAGAGTACAGGGATTACAGGCATGAGCCACTGCGCCTGGCCTCTTTGGAGTTTTTTAAAAAATATGTTTGTATTTCTGTGTTTTAGTCACAACTCTTAAAGCCCCATTAGTCAAAGTGAATAACCACATGTTTTACTTTCAACTTTACGTTATCACTCATACTCTGAAATGATGTAAAAATAGATAACTGACGCAGTGCAAGCAGAAACAAGCCAGGACTCAGGGCTTTGTTGATGTATACTATGTTCATTCAGAGTGTTGAACTTTTCTTTTTTTAAAACCAAAATACATAGAATACTGTATTCTACATAGTGTTTAGTGCATCTAACAGACATCACTTTTTGAGACGCTTCAATAACAAAGACTTAATGCAGAGAAATGAAGTGTGTACAGAATTGGTGGAAGGACTAGAAGAGCAAAAATCAAGGGAGCACTCTATTTTTAGCTTAAAGATCAAGCACTGTGGAACTGGAGATGCTGTGCTATCATTGCTGCTACTGCTCAGCTCTGGTTTCCTTCGAAGGCAATGACTAGACAGTGGACAGAGGGTCTAGTTGCTGTGAACACTTGCATCAGTGGAAGCTTCTTGTTGGCAGAACCTACATTGATGTAAGGGATTCTCAGGCTTTTTTATTCAGCCGTTTCGCTCTGGTGTGGCCTTATGGCCAGTTAAAATACTTCCTTATCAGTTAGTACACAGCTGCTTTTTAGAGCCCCCCGAGGACCCCATCTTCTTTCCATATTTTGGTTACTAAAAGCACTTCCATGCATACCAAGACTCTGTTTATGATCTGCTATCATAGAGAATCCTTATCCTTTGAGATAATCAAAGGCAAATCTGGTTGCAATCTAATCTTATTGGTGGCTATGAAGAAAAAAGTGGAATAGGATTTCTCGTTAATATCTAAGATGTGGCTACAAAGATAAGGATGCGTTTTCTTGTGTGGGAAGTAGTGGTTCCTCCAGGTAATTCTACAAAATTCTACAGTATCTGCAGAGTCAATATTCAGCACTTCAAGAGTGACTAGTTTGATTTGATAATAATTAATACTCCTTTCTTCCTTTTTACCCGTTAGCCCCCAAAAATGTTGTGTACTCTTTAAAACAAATCCTACAGTATAACAATTCCACATTTCTGGTCAAATTTCTTATTGTTGAAATTGTTTCCCTCTTGGGCATTTCACTCTCTTGAAAGGTCTCAAATGAGATTTTACTTTTTCCACCCATTCAAAAAGGATGTGTGCTTTTAACTTCTCTTCTCTCCACATTCTTGTCTGTCTTCATCAGCGTTGTGTAGGGTTAACTGTGGTAAAGTGCTGCCTCCTGATGTGATGTATTTAAGTGTTTGTCCCCTTTTCTCACCTGTAGGGCTCCTTGGTAATGACCAGTCTAAGGGATTAGGACCAGCATCAGAACAGTCAGAGAATGAGAAGGACGATGCATCCCAAGTGTCCTCCACTAGCAACGATGTTAGTTCTTCAGATTTTGAAGAAGGGCCGTCGAGGAAAAGGTTAGTACTCAAGGCTGAAAATATTGGTACCTTCAACCAGGGAATGCAAACTCAGGTGCCAGTTTTCACCACATGATAATGTGAGCCCGCTCACCCAGTCCCTTGATTTTCATAGAGGAGCCAGAATTATGAGGTTTCATATCAAATGTCCTGCTTTCTAAGTATTGTCTAATAATTAAAAATGAAAAAACAAAAAGTACTCTGGCCTGAACAACACATGTTCCTGCTGGCACAATTATCCACAGAGTTGCCAGCTTGTAATGCCTGTCTTAACTGTTCATTTTAATCGATTCTCGGCAGCAGTCATCTTGAGGAATATATATTAGGTGATGTTTTGCCACTTCTGAAGAGAGATCTTTCTATAAATTTGAAGAATTAAATGTGGTGTTTCTGAGACGTTTTTTTCCTTGTCAGGAAAGCTGAAATTACACTGCATGTATTTTTAATCTCTCGCTGTTTAACCGAGTTCCAAGTTAGTAGCTGTGGAACTGGTGCTTAAAACTTAGAACAGCAGTTATTTTTATATGACTTTCCTAAATAAGCTTAAGATAGTGTGGTAAGGAAGTTGGCTATAGTAGTTTGATAGGAGTGTGGTTTCATGGTCAAACAGTGGCAGTGACATTTTATAATAATGGTTTTACTTGGGTGTTTTTGAGACCCTTTGCCTTGTATCTGCCCTACTTCATACCTGATACGTTATTTTCCCTTTTAGAATTTATATATCCCTTTGTTCTCTTACTCCATGATTACCTGGATGACTAGCTTCATGACTTTTTCTTAGAATCTGTTAGTTTCAGAGGTTGAAGGAAAAGAAAAAAAGTCCCCCTTGTCTGCTCGTCTTTGTTTACTCATTCTGGAGAATTTACTTTTCAGAAACAATCTACATGTGTCTGTCTATAGAAGAACTGAGTAGGGTGAAAAATTAAGAGAAAAGGACAAGATTAGCCATGTGTAGATAGTTAAACTTCCTAACTGTTTTCAGGTCTAAAATTTGAGATGCAGAGTCACAAGTCTTAAGTTTCTCCATCATGAGATGTTCCCTTTTAGATCCATTGAGTCTGTATGAATGTCTCTCATTTTCTCTTCATCCTCAGCACTTTCTTAGAAGATGTGATAAGATTGGTTATCATAGTTAGGAAACAGAGGTAAGATGGATCTGCTCATGTACTAGGCTTTGTATGTCACTCCTTTAAACAGAGTATCTCAGTGATGAACCTATTATATCATAGATATTCTATAACAAACATTCCCCCATTCCAGTTTAAAACACGAATTATCACAAGAGAATGATTTTAAAGATGTGTAAAAATTGTGTCAGTCTAATATATTGGAATGTATGCTATCCCTGTCTCCACCATGGGCATCTGGCATGCATCTGTCATCAACTTTGATCTCCATTTGGGGAGCATAATTCTCTGAGTCTTTGGGACCCACTCCTTTAGCTATGTGACTGGCCATCACCCTCACTTCTGTGTGCGAGCTGGGCAGCATCCGGGTGCAGTGATGAGTGTTGGTAGGCTTCATTCTTGAGGAGGAGGGACCCTTTGTCCCTAGCTGCTTGTGACTTTCTCAGAAGATAGTGCTGCTAGCTTTCTCTTGTATGGGACCACAGCGTCATGTGGCACCTGAGCGCAAAGCAGTCATTTTACTGGAATTCTATAGGGCAATAGGCAGGAGAAACTCATTTCATTAGGTGAAGGAAAACTTAGCCACTGCAAATGCTTTTTAATTCTTATGTGTGAGGTATCTTACTGAATTAAGGATTCATTGCAACCTACTAACTTGGTTCTGGTCTCACTCTACTGTTGAAAATCATCAAGATCTTATGTGGATTAAGGTTTGATAGGTTTTGGTAGATTTTGAGGATGGTCTTCACTACCCTTGATTATAGGAGGAAGTTTTTGTAGCCTTCAAATATGTAGTGTCATTAGGCCATGCATTTCTTTTTTCGGGGGAGGGGTTGGGGTGACAGAGTCTCACTGAGACTGTCACCCAGACTGGAATGCGGTAGTATTGTCTCAGCTCACTGCAACCTTCACCTCCTGGGTTCAAGCGATTTTCATGCCTCAGCCTCCAGAGTAGCTGGGATTATAGACGTGTGCCACCATACCTGGCTAATTTTTGTGTTTTTAGTAGATACAGGGTTTTGCCATGTTGGCCAGGTTGGCCTTGAACTCCTGGCCTCAAGTGATTTGCCCACTTTGGCCTCCCAAAGCGCTGGGATTATAGGCAGGAGCCACTGTGCCCAGCCAGGACATGCATTTCTTGCAGCGTTGCAAGGAATGTAGCAAGCATCAAATAAATAATAACTCAAAACTTAAGGCCTTAAAGAACTCTGTTGTTTTGATCCTTCCTTAGTATTTAGTGGATTGGGAATGAACCCTGCCTTCTAAAGCAGAGTAGATGACTTGGGACTGGAATTTTCAGAGCTTTGGGTAGTATACTGTTAAAACCGTAATACATAACCTTTCTTCATTTCACGTATAGGGTACCTTTTCTAATAGGGTGATGGAATGTGCTGACTCTGAAGTTGAAAAGTTAAGCCTAAAGTAACTACCTATAATGGTTATTTTAAAACAGCATTTAGTGCAGTTAGTGTATGGTTGATTTTTACTTACAAGTCTTAAATTTCCTAAACATTATACATGGGAAGAGCTTTGTTTTTGAGTTGGAGTTTTGTTCTTGTTGCCCATCCTGTAGTGCATGCACTGTCTTGGCTCACGGCAACCTCCGCCTCCCAGGCTCAAGCGATTCTCCTGCCTCATCCTCGCTAGTATCTGGGATTACAGGCACGCACCACCACGCCCAGCTAATTTTGTATTTTTAGTAGAGACGGGGTTTTTCCATGTTGGTCAGGCTGGTCTCGAACTCCTGACCTCAGGTGATCTGCCTGCCTCTGCCTCCCAAAGTGCTGTGATTACAGGCGTGAGCCACCAAACCCAGCTGGAAACAGCTTTTAAGATTGACCCTTTGCATTCTCTTTTGGACTTTAGACTTTCTAGGAGAAAACATTGATTCCTATAAATTCAGATTGTTGTAGTTCATTTTGTGTTGCTATATCAAAATAACCGAGACTGAGTAACTTGAAGAATACAGAATTTTATTGGCTTACGTTTCTGGAGGCTTGGTATTCAAAGATTGAGGAGCTGGATCTGGCGAGAGCTTTCTTGTTACATTATAACTTGGCAAGAGAGCACAAGAAAGTACTAAGTTTGGTTTTTAATTTTATTTTTATGTTTTCAAAGAGATGGGGTCTGCCTCTATTACCCAGGCTGTAATATAGTGGTGTAATCATAACTTAAATACATTTTCTAATGCCTGAGCTGAAGGGATTCTTGTGCCTCAGACTCCTGAGTAGCTGGGACTACAGTCACATGCCTCTACACCTGTCTAAGCTTGCATTCATAACAAACCCACTCCCGAGATAGCAACATTATTCCGTTCACCAGGGCAGATCGCTCATGATGAAATTGCTCCTTAAGGTCTCACTTTCTCAGCACTGTAGATTTGAGGATTAGGTTTCCAGCACTTGAACTTTGGGGGGTCACATTCAAATCATACTACAGGGCCATAATTTATGTATGTGCTTTGGAAAGAGCATTTCTCTTTATTCTTTAGAATGATATGAATTGCTAGCTAGCTATTTTTGTACATTTAGTTACTCCTACTGTACACATCCTTTTATATGCATGATTTTAGGATCATCTGCACAAAAATATCTGCCTTTTGTCTATAGTAGAGGGATGGAGGAAGGGGAAGAGTGAGAGGGATTTTATGTGCTTGATTTTGTTTTCCTTCTTACGGAAAATAAAAATCTCTGGTGAAGACTGATGCCAGCCTCAATTCCAACCTCATCCAGTTGACTTTTCCAGCCTGCACATTGAATCAACTATATTCTTCTAATTATGCTTATAACATGTTTTTAATTTTTCAGTTAAAACATCCATGTGTTTACTCAGTGTGTTTTTCCTGCAGAAAACCCTGAGTCAGATTTTGCTGTGTGTTCTTACTGCCTATGCCTTTACTTGACACTGGGGATCTTTTTAGTGATAGAAAGCAGTGGAGTCCAGAGCTCTTTAGAGTTTTGGAGTTTTCTCAAGTTTCTGATTCTCAGAGTTTTTCTTTATAGAGGCAGCTACAACAACGACAACAAAAACCCAAAACCAAAACTGGTATATTTTTACCTAGCCATTGAAAGGTCATCTGAGATCACCCTTTGCAAGAGGAAAAGCCAAGCCCCACCTTGAGAATCGCTCTGCTGTGTTCATGGAAAGGGCAGCCCAAGAAAAGATGACCGGAGAGCTTCTGTGCTGGTGGGACCCTGAAGACTGTCTTGTTTTTAGTCTTAGGTGTTGGTTTTCTTTTTCTTTTTGATCTTTGTCGTGGGTAAGGTTGTTTTTTTAAAATGATATATTAACATAATTTATGATTTATATTGTTTAGAATGGAACCATTACAGAGAGTTTCATCCTTTATTCAGACCATTCTGAATGTGAAGGTGGCCCTGCCTATCTCCTTTCCCATCTTGCCCATGTGTTCCTCTTAGTTCTTGTAAAACGTGTGTTTGCCCCATCAGTCCCTCAGTAGTTGTAGAATCCAGAATGGACGGAGTTTGGTCATTCAGGTGTGGCCTAGTGGTCAGAAACTCTTTGGAAGGATGGTTATGGAGATGAGGATTATTTGCTTCATGAATGAAAAAGAAGATAATGTACAATTAACTTGGTGACAGTATATTTTAGATGTAAGTAAATACAAGATCTGAAATACAAGATGATCTAAAAGAGGTCATCTGAGTTGGCCACTAAAATAGAGAGCAAGATTAACTGGTTTATATTTTATCTGTGGGCGAGTGGAGGGGAGAAGGGAGAAAAATTTCAGGAGAACGGTGGTTCTGAAGCAGATTTCAAGGAGACTGTGATGCAGCATAGAGAATAGGCTGTGTGGCTTCTCATTGTATCTTGAACATTTACTTGCTGTGTTATATAATACAACAGACATTGTGTAATACCTGTTCGGCAGGTTACATAATGTGTCTGGGCCTTAGTTCTTTCATCTGAAAGATGTGAATCACAGTAGTAACTGCCTGATGGTGTTTCGTGACCTGAAGAAATGGATTCTTGAAGAGATTTTTGGTATATTGGCTCAGTGTGGTGGCTTACGCCTATAACCCCAGCACTTTGGCAGCCTGAGGCTGGCGGTCACTTGAGTTCAGGAATTGGAGAGACCAGCCTGGGCAACATGGTGAAACTCCATTTCTACCGAAAAATACAAAAGAATTAGCTGGGCCTGCTGGCAGAAGCCTGTACTCCTAGCTACAGGAGGCTGAGATGGGAGGATCGTTTGAGTTTGGGAGATAGAGGTTGCCGTTAGCTGTGATCGCGTCATTGCACTCCAGCCAGGGGGACAGAGCCAGACTCTGTCTCAATCATTCAATCAATCAATCAGGTATATAAAAAGTACTCTGTGTGTTAGGTGTTAGTAGCCATTGTCTGTATATGTGACACATGAATTGCTACATGTGAGTATGCACATCCTTTTAAGACTCCTCTGACATGTTTTAGAGGGTTTTTGATTTACACAAATGATGATTTATATCTTTCCTCTCTGTCAGCCCTACCCCAGCCATCTGTAGGCAGATGGAAATGTATGGGTGCATCTCCCTCTTTTGAAGTTATTGAGTCACAGGAAGGACCCTGTGGTGTGTGGTGTAAATTTCCTCTGCCGAACTTGGTGCGACTTGGTATTTGTTTGAATGAAGCAGGCAAGAGTGGTGGGGTGAACAGATTCCATTGTGACTTTATACATTAGACATTGCTTCACCTTTGGTAAAGACCCTTAGTGTTTAGTCTTGAGATCCCTTGTCAGATAGATAGATAGATAGATAGATAGATAGATAGATAGATTTTTTTTTTTTTCCCACATGGAGTCTCGCTCTGTCACTCAGGCTGGAGTGCAGTGGTATGACCTTTTTTTTTTTTTTTTTTTTTAAGGCAGGGTTTCACCATCTTGGCCAGGCTGGTCTTAAACTCCTAACCTCAGGTGATCCACCCGCCTCAGCCTCCCAAAGTGCTGAGATTACAGGCGTGAGTCACTATGCCCAGCCTGGTATGAACTTATCTCACTGCAGCCTCCAGCTCCCGGTCAAGTGATTCTTCTACCTCAGCCTCCTGAGTAGCTGGGACTACAGGTGTGTGCCACCACACCCGGCTAGTTTTTGTATTTTAAGTAGAAACGGGGTTTTAACATATTGGCCAGCATGATCTCTATCTCTTGACCTCGTGATCTTCCTGCCTTGGCCTCCCAGAGTGCTGGGATTACAGGCATGAGCCACACTGCCCAGGCAACTATATTCTTTTGAAGAGTATATTGCTTTTTGTATTCTAACACACTTAAAAAAAAAATAAACTGACTGGGCACTATAACTCACACCTGTAATCCCAGCACATCGGGAGGCTTGTGGATCACCTGAGGTTGGGAGTTCAAGACCAGCTTAACCAACGTGGAAAACGCCGTCTCTACTAAAGATACAAAATTAGCCAGGTGTTTGGTGATGCGTGCTTGTAATCCCAGCTACTAAGGAGGCTGATACAGGAGAATTGTTTGAACCGGGAGGCGGAGGTTGCTGTGAGCCCAGATTGTACCAGTGCACTCCAGCCTGGGGAACAAGAACGAAACTCTGTCTCAACGAAACAAAACAAAACAAAACCCCAAAATTCTTCAGTTTCTGTTGATCTTGTATAGAAGTGCAGACTCTGCCTCTGCAGGGAGGTAACTTTTTTGTTAAACACGGAGCTACTGTATTTTAGTTAGGCTTTTGATTGTATAGGACTTACTGAGTACAAATTTAGTTTGTCCTATTAGATTGAATTTCGAATGTAAAGATTTATTGGAAGTCTATGGATTTCATAACTCGGTTTATTCTGAGATATGTCTCTGGATATGAATAATGTTGAAAGTGGTGAGAATTCTCTCAGGCTTTTAACAGGTATATTAGGTTCAAAGCTACATTGTTTGCATTACTGTGTTCTTTATTCTATTTGTTCTGAGCTATTTTTTTGGTATAAAATACTTTTCTTCATGCTTGAAAGGAAGATAAACCCAAATGTATGAGTCTTGCTTGACAGCATGCATGAATTGGGGTTATTCAAAGTGAGCATCCTTAAGAATTAGAATTATATTAAATAAGTGCCTAGTTTTTACTCACTCCTTTCTCAAAAATAAATTAGTAGTATAATTTTCTGTTAAATGCATTCACTATTATTGGCAAAAATGAAAGCAAAAACAATCAGCAAAAAGCTTTCATTTCTCGTAATTATTATGGCTGAAATGTACTCTCTACTACAGAAAATAAAGAAAATTGAGTAATAGATTACGATGTTGCAATTTGGAACACAAAAATATGGAAGTGAATAGAAAGTAAAAATGGATGAATCTAGCCTATCTGCTGTTTCAAGTTATCTGTGCAGTTGCCATTTTTGTTTTCCTTTCCCTCCTGTAGATCTAGATGTCTTTCTATATCATTTTTATTTGCTTTTGCTTGAAGGATTTTAACATTTCTAACTTAGGTCTGCTGTTAATCATTCAGCTTTTGTATGTCTAGGAAGATCTTATTTCACCCATGGTAAAAAAATGCTTTTATGATCATTGTAGCATTACATGCAGTTATACAAAATACACCTGCATTTCTTATAGATTTTTTGCTAGGTATAAAATTTTAAGCTAATGGCTGTTTACCAACAGTACTTAGTGACACTGGTCCACTGTCCCGTTGTGCGTCATTTCTGACAAGAATCCTGTTGTCATTTTCATAGCTTTGTAGGAGGCATCATATACTGCAGTTTTCATTTGAATTCCTTACTGGTGTTAATCAATTTGATATGATGTGCCTTGGCATAGTTTTTATTTCTAGTGCTTGAGATTCATCAAGTATGTTAGGTTTGTAGGTTTCATTTATTGTGGAAAAATTGGAGCCATTATTATTTCAAATTGTTTTCGTGTGTGTTCTTCTCCCCTTTGGGGGACTTAATTTGCACATATATTACTTTGAAGTTGTCCCATAGCTCATGGGTTTTCTTCCTTTTTTCCAGTCTTTCTTGGCTTGTATGTTGCATTTTAGGTAGTTTACACCCTAAATCTGCTGGTAAGCCATTTTAGTGTATCTCAGACATCGTTTTTACATTTTAGAAGTTACAGCTGGGCGTGGTACCTCACGTCTAATCCCAGCATTTTGGAGGCTGAGGTGGGCAGATCACAAGGTCAGGAGTTCAAGACCAGCCTGGCACATATGTTGAAATCCCGTCTCTTCTAAAAATACAAAAATTAGCCTGGCATGGTGGTAGGCGCCTATAATCCCAGCTATTTGGGAGGCTGAGGCAGGAGAATGGCTTGAACCCAGGAGGCAGAGGTTTCAGTGAGCCAAGATTGTGCTCCTGCACTACAGCCTGGGTGATAAGTGAGACTTCATCTCAAAGAGAAAAAAAGAAACAATTTAGATTTTGTTTTTTTCTTAATCTTCAGTGTTCCTAGTAATATGCTTATGCATTGCTGTTTCTTGAACATACGGAGTACAGTTACAAGAGATATCTGAGTGTCTCTGCTATTTCTATGTTCTGTTATTTACAAAACAGTTTTGATTGATTAATCTTCCTCCTCAACAGTCCTATTTTCCTGCAACTTTGCATGTCTGGTAACTTTTTATTAGTTGACAGACATTGTAAATTTTTCTCTGTTTTGGAAAACGATCGTATTTTTCTACATATTCTTGAGCATTGTTCTCAGATCTAATTAAATTATGAAGGAACAGTTTGATCTGTTTGGATCTTGAGTTTAAGCTTTGTTAGGTAGTGCAAAAGCGTGTTTACTGGAAGGCAACATTTCCCTGCTACTCAGGCAGAAACTCTTGAGTATTTTGCTTGATGTCCTAGGGATTCCGTTTACCACGTAGACTAATATGCATGGGTGCTACTCCTGGTGCTTTTATAATTTGGATACTGCTCCCGCTAATCCTTTCTGGATATACTTTCTCTTGGGTAGTTTCTTAACACAAATGTACTTGTTAGTACTCAGCCAAAGACACGAGGAGCGATCTTGACAGTTCCAGAGCTGTCTGTGTGGCTCTGGCCTCTGCTCTGCTGTACCTTACACATTCTGTCACCTGGGCCTTCTCTTGTGTTTCTCAACTCCAGCTCTGCCTGCCCTTTCCATAACTGCTGCAGTCTGGACATTGTCTCAAGGCAGTGAGCTAGGGGATCATTTGTTTTCCATCTGTCGCAGAACACAGTATGTTGCTATGTGGTGGCCATTGTTTTGTGTGGATTTTTAGTTCTTTCAGGCGGGCGAGAGGTATGAATCCTGTCCCTGTAAATCCTGTCTAGCTTTGCTAAAAGCAGACGCTCTTTCTGTTTTTTGAATGTTGAATGAGAGAGTGAGAGAGAGAAACATACCATGAGGAAATGGAACTAGCCACAGTCATAGCTTTATATTTATTACTGTTAGTCATTAAAAAAGAAAAAGGTGAACAGTGTAAGTAAACCCTCACTCCAAGAAAAACGTTTCAAAATTAATAAACATAAGCATTCGAACTACAATAGAAATAGCAAACTCCATTCCATAATAAAGCCTGGGACTATTAAAAGTCCTTTGAAGCTATGGCACCTGTCTCTTCCATTAGGAAGAACTGAACCTTAGCGTAGAAAACATTGTGCAAAAAATGTTTACCTTAATTCTTTTGAAATACCTGTTTTTAAGGTTTTACCGTCTTTACTTGGCAGCTCAGTTAACAGGATTTGAATCTAAGATTTCCAATCTGTGGTGCCTGGACATTCCCATTGTACTATGTCACCTTCCATACGCTGTAGCCAATGTAGATCTGAATTTTCAGGTGTCTCATCTGGACAGCAGTTGGCTTGGTGAGCTGCCCCAGGGCTGGGGGCTGGCCTGGGCCGCACCTGCGCTGAGGGGGCACATCTTGCTGTCATGTCTAGTGTTACTCTTCAGCTCACATCATCTAGTAAATAATCTCTTTTCTGCCACCGGCTGTATTCCTTCTTTTCTGAAGTACATGAAATGCATTTCTTCATTGTAAACTAAGCCATGGATAGAAAAGGGAAAAACTTTGTCTTGATCAGAACCTATAGCTCCCAAAATCCTCTCTGGGGTCTTCCAGTGTTATAGGTCTGCGCCGTTTTCTGTAAGGACCCCAGAGAGAGGCTCGTCCAGGAACTGAGAGCCGGGAGGGCTTAGGAGAGCTGACTGTTGTTTCAGGTAGCTGTTCCGCATAGATGTGTGATTACTTGTTGATTTTAGTGGATTTTCTCTGTCCTTCTGCAGAGAACCTTTCTTTACTTTTCCTGCAGTCAGCGGAGTTAGTAGGTTTGGGGGTGGCTCACCTCACAGTGCCTGCTTGCGGATATTCACCTTTCCCATGGTAGTCTTCCAAGGTTGGGAGGGAGGTTTGTATTTCATGCTCTGTACCTTCCCCTTGATCTGAAGTCACCCAGGTGAACCTGAGTTCCTGGATTTAGGTGTCTGAGGTTGGATAACACAGAGCTAAGGAAGCATTTCTGAGTGTTCCGGCAGTTCTCCCTGAGACGTTCACGCATGCTCTGTTTCCTGGAGGCTGCACGTGCTGCTCATCCACATTCATGGTCAGGTTCTTTCCCCGCAGCAAAAACCTGTGGTTCAGACCACATTTAACTCAGAATTGCTCACGTCTCTTCTTCAGTACCCAAGGCAGTGGTTGTGTCTCCCCACTGCTGCTTCCCCATCATGAAATAGAGCCCTACCATAGGTGTTTGCAGAACAGATGAAGCCGGTCAGATGAACCCTAAATCTGACTGGTTTTGCATGGGCTTTCCCTCTCTCAGAATTTTAACTGCTTGGCAGATTACTACTTGTATGACTTTGGGGCTTATAAAACAATCTTTTGTATTGCTCCAGTTCACAGGAAACAGCTCCTTTTTTCTCATTAATGACGCCTCTTGAGTCCATCTTTTCTTCTCATGGGTTAGGCCTACCATAGATATGGTAGTTTACAGACCATCCATATGAATGAACTAAGGATTCCAGGAAAGCTCTTTTATCAAGGCCTACAGGTGCGGTCCAGTCTTTTTTTTTTAATTTAAAAATTTTATTTTTTGAGATAGGGTCTGGCCCTGTTAACCAGGCTGGAGTGGAGTGGTATGATTTCAGCATACTGTAACCTCTGCCTCCTGGGCTCAAGTGATTCTCCTGTCTCAGCCTCTGAGTAGTTGGAACTACAGGCATGTACCACCACATCCAGCTAATTTTTTGTGTCTTTTGTAGAAATGGGGTTTCACCATGTTGCTCAGGCTGGTCTCGAACTTCCTAGGCTCAAGTGATCTGCCCAGCTTGGCCCCCAACATTGTTGGACTTATAGGTGTCAGCCACCATGCCTGGCCTGCATCCCAGTCATATGTCATTGGAAGCAAAGCTGAGCTCCAACTCGTTTTTTGGGGTTGGGGACAGGATGGTGGTTTTGACTTTTGGGAAGAATTGTGCAACTACTAAGTTCAGTAGGATTAAAATAGGACGTAGAGTTCACCATCACAGAAGAAAGAGTTTGGATGGGGAATGTGGTTTGTTGGTGTAGCACTGTGGGACATGTTGTTCCTGAGTCATGGGACAAAGACAGGCTGGTATTTTAAGTTCACCTGTATGGGTCATATGTGGGTAGATGTGTGTGGCTTAAGTGGCAGGATGGGACTGCAGGTTCCTTTTCAAATTGCTGCTGCCTAGATCAGGATAATTAAGTCGGAGAGGTGCCTCTGTGTGCTTGCCTTCACCCTGGGCTGAGCACATACGTTTGATCCTTGGTGTGGGGTATCTGTGTGCAGGCTGCTGGAGAAGCTTGTCAATTCTCATCTCTACTCCTTGGGGCCGTGATAGGGAAGAGGTGCCGAACGTGTCTGTGATGACCTTTGTGGTCTTGCTGTGCCTTTGCAGGTTCCCCGTCCTTGGGTGGAGCTCCATTGTTTGTCTTCCTGAGACAGCTCCTCTCCTGGAGAGCCTCTTTGTTCACTCTGGTCTCTTTCCCTAGTGGTCAGGCTTCATCCCCTCCTTGGTTACCGTGGATTGGCCAAGACTTCTTTTACTGCTTCGACATCTGAGCCCACATTCCTAAGGACTCATGTGGATGTGAGCAGGCTGCTCCTTGGACAACCTCAGCTAGGCAGACTGGAAATGACCAGCAACGTAGGTGGTTTTTAGAATCAAATGGAATCACCTATCTCCATGCTAGTAGGAGGTTAGTATGCTTAAGCGTTGGCTTCCAGATCAGTCTAAGCCAAGATGTGCTCAGAGGCACTGAATCAGTATTTGTTGTATGGATGTGGATGGACAACGCTCGCTTCCTTCAGTTCTAGTAGGAGTAGAAGAGCTTCAAGAGGGGCTCCTGTCTTCACCTTAGTCAACGAAAAACAAACCCCGATCTTGCTTGCTTGCTTTTTTTTTTTCCCAACCAAAAAAGAAGAGGTGACTTAAGCATAATAGATTCTTGGATAATTACAAGGGAGTCAGGAGGTTGTACTATTTGAAAGCCATCAGTGCCATTTTATGGTTTTGATCAAAAGGCTTATTTATAGTCTACATTTACATAGGTCCCATCGTAGGGTGAGTTTTATAGTCATCATGGGGTTTCCTTTTTGAAGTGTATGTGTTTGTTAAAGAATTATATAGGTGGCCTGGGTAATGTGGGGTGCATTGGCACCTTGATATATTTGACGTAGTGCTTTGCAGGGATGTAAAGGAGGGATGTGTCTTTCTGGCAACCCTTTTTGACTGTGTGCAATTTATTTTTAACCTTGCCGTTTGTGTGCGTCTTCATGGAATTGTGTTTTAAGAGTTTGGAACCTGGGCCTTCTTTCCTTAACAAGTTACTTTTCCTGCTAGACTTGGGAGTGTCTCTAGAGAGGTCTTGTTAGATGCTCAATTCTTCTGTGTAAACCCGCACCGCAGTCCATCCTAATGGAGTGATGGAAGAAATGGAAAACCCTGGACCTGCAGCATAATGTTTGCATCCTATGCAGGTTTAGATGTTGGCAAACACTTGTGGGAGTCCATATTCACCCCCATCGTCTACCTAAGGCTGCTGGCAAACATACTAGCTGCTTCTGCATTTATTTACTTTCTAGGAAAAAAAAAAAAAGGTTGGAACTTCATTTGAGGCATTTTTATTACTGCAGTGTCCATTTCCTTTTTCTGTTATCCCGAGATCAGATTGCAGGGATATCACTTACACCTCCCATGTAAACTATGGTCTAGCATGCATTGTGGTTGCCACGGAAACTGCTGGATGCAAGTGTCTTTCCTTCCTCCTCTATCACAGCTCTCATTAGGCTTTTAAACACTAACATCTCTGTCCCATCCCTTTGCCCTTTTTGCCTTTTCATACCCTAAAGGACAAATCTAAATACCACCCTGATCTTTTTCAGCAGTTTCTGACCTTCCTGGAAAAATTTCTATAAGTTCCTGAATCTTTCTTAGTGTGAATATGTTGACACTGGTGCCTGGCCTCTCACATGAAAGGCTCTAGATGCTGGAATTGTGAGGGCTTGAAGTCACCTGGTTTGTGAAGGAGACGACAGCCATTAATGTCACATGTGAGTGCCTATCTGGGGCTGTTAGACATGCCTTTTTGTTTTTAATGCAGATTGCTCCTTGATGTTAGTACAATTGTAGGCAGCACACAGTGCTTTGACTAAGATGGGAATTGAAGGTTTCTTCTTACTACTGTCACCTTACACTTCCTGTTCCCTCACTGCCTTCCTCCCATTTCATGGTAGGATGGGGGTTTGGCTGGTGATGGAAGGCAGCAACCAAAGTGACTTGTTTTAGAAGAAAATTGGGTACATTTCTGCTTCTGTAAATTTTAAAGTGGGGTTTATATGTTCTGTAAATTTTAAAGTGGGTGATTTTTACACAATAAGGTAAATATCGTACAAGAATATTTTTTTCTCTAGGCTCAATGGGTTTGATTTGAAAAGATAGAATATTCTAGTTCCAGGCGTGGTGGCTCACACCTGTAATCCTAGCACTTTGGGAGGCTGAGGGTGGAGGATCACCTGAGGTCAAGAGTTTGAGACCAGCCTGACCAACAAAGTGAAACCCTGTTTATACTAAAAATATAAAAATTAGCTGGGCCTGGTGGCATGTACCTATAATGCCAGCTACCTGGGAGGCTGAGGCAGGAGAATCGTTGGAACCTGGGAGGTGGAGGCTGCAGTGAGCTAGGTCATACCACCATACTCCAGCCTGGGCGACAGACTGAGACTGTGTCTCATAAAGAAAAAAGGAAAAAAAAATCTTCTAAAGAAATTCTAAGAGTAGCTAAAACAACTATTAGGAAAGGGAATCTTTTTCTTTATTTGAGATAAACATGGTGTCACTCTGTCACCCAGGCTGGAATGCAGTGGTGCCATCATAGGTCACTACAACCTTGGATTCCTGGGCTCAAACAGCCCTCTTGCCTCAGCCTCCTGAGTATCTGGGACCAGAGGCCCATGCCACTGTAATTTGCACATGGTTTTATTTTTTGTAGAGGTTGGGTCTCACTATATTGCCTGGACTGGTCACGAACTCCTGGTGGCCTCAATTGATCCTTGCACTTCAGCCTCTCAAAGTGCTGGGATTTACGGGCGTGAGCCATTGCACCCGGTGGAAAAGGAAAAAATTCTAAAGGGGTCATTACATTTCAGAAGCAAATACTCCTATTCAGAATTGTCCAGGTCTTTTACACACTATCATATTGGAAGGGGGTGTATGCGTGTGTGTGTGTGTGTGCACGGGCTTGTGTGTGTGAAGTAAAATCCCATTGTTTTGTTTTGTTTTTTGAATTGTTAGGAAAGAACCAAGTAAACTTTTTTTTGGTAGTGATGCACAGTGTTTTGTCCCGCCCTGTGTGTGTGTGTGTGTGTGTGTGTGTGTGTGTGTGTGTGTGAGAGAGAGAGAGAGAGAGAGAGAGGGAGGCACACACTCATTTTTACATTCTTTTTCCACTGGTGACGAAAACTTCACATCTGACCATAGGAGAGCCAAAATGTACCTGTACCATGTCAATTTTACTCCTGGGTACATCTGAGTAATAATAAGGGAAGTACATGTTTCTAGGGTCACAGCAGACTTGTGAGTCCTCAAACGTCATTATAATGTCACTGAATTGCTAGCAGCCCACTCTGATTAGTCGTGCCAAGTGAAGGCAAAATACCATCTTCTTGCATGAAGACTCTCTTGTTTCCTTGGTGCCAACTGAAGGTTAACTCCAGCTTTCTGGACTCTTTAAAATTTAAAAACATTTAACTTCAGCATCTATGTCTATGATAATAAATAATGTCTTATAGTGATGCTGTTAAATATTTCTGATGTTTTTCAAAGAATTTGTGTTTCCCTTAGGCACAAGATGTAGTTTTGTTAATTTATCTTCCTGGAGTTTAGTTTTGAAGACAATTTCTGTGACATTAGAATACCATGTATGATGACTTTATAGAATGTCAATTATGTACAGTTAACCATGTTAATTCATTTCATTTACAATATAAAAAGTCTGGAAAGAAGGAAAACATTTAAACAGAAAACAATAACTATACTGATACTGAGTCATTTTCCTGCTCTTTATACGTGGTTGCCAGTGATATGTTGAAATACGTGAGGCCTTTTGAGATGTTACTTCTCTTTATGAAGTACTATTGAGTATATAACAGTATAATGGGCCAGGTGCTTTATTGAGTTAAGTAAATTGTTTTCTAACATGATTTAAAAAGTGCACTAAGCAAGCACTGGGCCAGTGTAGTGATCTGTCTGCCTGTGTGCTTATTGATAATCTGGTGGTGGTAAGATCGCTTTTGTCAGTGCCTGCTTATCTGGGGTTGCTGGAACTTGCCGGGCTTCCTTTCCAGTCCAAGCCCACTTAAGCTTCTGCTAACTCTTGGGGGAGTGAATGGTTGGTAGGGGCTGCTTTGAGTAACTGTGCACATGATCCAGGCCAGTCTTGGGGTACTTGACTCTTCTGTCATCTTGGAACTGTGTAGGATGGGATTCTAGCAGTTTCTAAATATATGTTGTTTTCAGAGCCCTTCTTTTTCTGGAACATAGTTACAAATTTGTTCAGCCTGTTACACAACCCCCAGGAAATACGTTTGCATTCATTGTGACAGTCTGCAGACTACTAGTACCATACAGGGCTGGAATCTGCTTGTTGTTCCGGCAGATGCCATTGTGTGATGTGGACTAGCACTTGGCCTTTCTGGAGCTTGTAGTTATTCCCCTTTGCAGGGAGTGGGACTGCCTTTGCCATAATTTCTCTCCTGATTATCGTTTCTTAGGCCTCTTGCAATTCAGTGTAATTGAACTGTGCTGAGATAAATAGAGCCCTTACAGATCATGTGAATGTGAGATCATTCCGTTCCCTAAATGAGGAATCTATGGCTTCGATAGGACTGGGTGCTGTGAGTCTTCATGATTAATGTTTTGAAGTGATGTAGGAACCTAAATGCATGCTGATGTTTTCCATCAGCTGTAATCCATAAGTCTCCTAAACAATGCCCCACTGCTGTTTTGGGAATTGTTTGAAGGCCAAGGAGAGGAGGGGTGGCTCCTTCAGCTTTACCTTTCTGAAGGTCAAGAGGAATAATACTGTCAAACTCCTTGATGACAGAGCGAAGGTCTACGCCTTCTGTATTGCTGGTACCATCACTTCCACGGCTTTAGTGTAAACAAGCCCTTTATATATTATTCACATTTCTTGGTTCAAGCCTCAGAAGACCCAGATATAATTTTAAATTGCAATTAGTTAATTGAAATTAAGTTTCAAAAGAAAATGAGTATCTTTTTCCCTTTCAGTGCAGTGTAAGCACTGTAAGAAATTCACAGATGTCAGTTTGGATAATGACCCCATAGATTTTTCCAGAAAGGTTCTGTCTCCAATGTTAGCCTTTTATCCAGGGACATTTAATCAGAGCTATGAAGCAGTCTGTTTTGCAGCCTCTGTTGAAACCTCTTAAGCCAAGTCACTAAAGTATGCCACTGGAAAGGACGCTTGTCTCTTGTGAAATAAATCCAATAGGAAGCCTGTTCCCTGGCATGCCTGGTTAGGTACACAGGCTCACAGTGCTCAGCAGTGCTCCTGCACTTTTGCCAAGCCACTGGGATCCACAGTTCACCTGGTACCAACCAGTGTGTTAGCAGTGGAGGGTGTCCAGGTTCTTGGTGATTTGAACAAACAATTGGATAAAATGCATACACAAAGCAATGAAAAAAGGAAAAAAAAGCACACATTTATTGAAATGAAAGTACACACCACGTGCTGGGTGTGGCTCCCCTTGTAATCCCAGCACTTTGGGAGGCTGAGGCGAGCAGATCACTTGAGTTCAGGAGTTCAAGACCAGCCTGGACAACGTGGTGAAACCCTGTCTCTACTAAAAACACAAAATTTAGTCAGGCATGGTGGTGCACGCCTTCATCTCAGCTACTCTGTAGGCTGAGGCTGGGGAATCACTTGATCTTGGGAGGCAGGGGTACCACTGTACTCCAGCCTGGGCAGCCTTGGGACTCCGTCTCCCCCCGCCCCACCTCTCCCTGCCCCCCAAAAGAAAAAGCACACTGTACATAGTGGGAGTGGACTTTAGCACGTGGCTCAGTAGCAATGGTTGCAGAATTTTCTGGGATTCAGATACCCTCTAGAGATTTCCCATTGGTTACTGGGTAACCCATGTGAATAAAGAGGATGAAGTGAAGTTTCCTGCCATAGTTTAAGTGAAGTTTGAAGTTGTGTGCTTGGGCTGGGAGGTTGGTGTCTTTCCATTTGATTTAGTTCTAGTAAGTCCTTAGGTTCCCTCCCTCCAGACCCCATTCTTCTGCTTCATTAGCACAGGTTTGGGAATAAGTTAGATGTTTGCCTTGTATTTAAGCTGTTACAAACAACAAGGTGTCTGAGCCTGTTTCCTTGTCCAATAAATGCAGCCATTACACCTTATATAGCATTGGCCCTACCCCTGTATTTCTCACACGTAAGCGCACATCAGAATCACGTGGAGGACTAGTTAAACGCAGATTGGCTGGGTCCTGCCCTGAAAGTTTTTGATTCATTTTCTGAGGTGGGGCCTGAGAATTTGCATTTCTAATATACTCCCAAGTGATTCTCTTGTTGCTGGTTGGATGATCACAGTTTTATAAGGACTGCTCCAAGGGTTAAATGCTATATGTGATTTAAAGCATGTACTATTACCCTTAAATAATAAGCACCCATGCTATATATGTAGTTGCTGGGTAAGTGAACAGTGATATGTCTGTGGTTAGGAATTCTGGGGGCCAGGTAGCGCCATTTCCTTATAGGGATCTTTTTCTTTGCGTGTCCCCAAATGTTTCCTTCCTCGGCTTGTTCATCTGGCTTGTGCAGAGAAAGGAAAGTAATAATGTCTTTCCTTCCCTTGTGGTTTATTTGAAATTATTTATAGTCTAGTTGTTGGCTGCATGCCTCCTCCCCAACCCCCATCTCTCTCTCTCTCTCTCTCTCTCTCTCTCTCTGTCTCTCTCGTGTGTGTAATTTCAGTTTAGACAGTCTAAGCTTAGGTGGCATGAGTCCTACCTAATGGCAGGTCATCTAAGCGAAAGTCTTTTTCCTGATAGAAGCAACTTATCAGAGCAAACGATGTGATTTAATCTTGGATTTCCTTTGTATGGGGTTGTGATATGCCTGCTTTAATTTTATATTTATAAGATTATTTCCAGCTTCTTGTGGCTTTTAATACATGGTACTTCCCTTGGCCAGGTCAATACACCCACTGCTGCCCACCCACATCAATTGCATCATACAGGACTGGCGATGTTTTTCCTTATACTTTTGGGGATATGTGGAGAAAATCTGACAGTACTCTCTCCCAGCTAGTTGTTCTTTTGTCTTAAAATTAGCATTCATGGATGACATTCTGCCTGACAAGAATGCAGTATCCATCACATCCCTGTTTTTTGGATTATTTTAGGCCATAAGAGTTTTTTCCATAGCCATCTCCAGGGTGTGTGTGTGTGTTTGTGTGTGTGTGTTTGTGTATGTGTGTGTGTTTGTGTATGTATGTATGTGTGTCAGGGGTGGATAGGGTTAAGAATACTTACGTTTGTGCCAGTACACTTCTTTTTCCCTGGTTTCACATGTTTCAACTTGCACAAGATTTAATTTATACCCAGTGGGGGAATCTACCAGTAAAATACATGTACCTCCATAAGTCTGTCTCCACCCTTCACTATGTTGGTAAGTCTTTTTTTTAAAAAAAACGAAGTTTTGTTGTAGACCAGAGAATGAGAAATGACGCTAAATAACACTATAGCTGTCCCTTGATGTACAGAATTCATGCTTCTGTGATGGACAATTCCATATACTGCTGAATCAGTGATTTATCTCTGAAAATGGAATTTGTTATATTTTTCGCCTGTGGGGTTGTTTAGGGTGGTGATACCTTTCAGAGAGTATTGCACAGAGATAGATGGCGATGGAACCAGTTCCCTAGAGGAGCCGATGGAGAGAGAGATTTTCAAAAAATTCTTAGAAGGGCAATTAGGGTCAGCTGTCATCTTTGTTTATTTTAACCACGTGAAGTGTAGAAGAGAATGCATTGGTTTTTCACTGTCATAACAGCAGAGGCTCTTAGCACCCCTGGCTGGAACAGAAAGCGAACCTGTTTATCAAAGTGTGTCTCAGAATCCCACTATATGCATTCCATGGAGTGTTACTTAAAGTATTGATACAATGCTACTGTGTATGTATTCTCCAATAGTATTTAATAGTTGCCTGATCCTACTCTTGTCACTGAATGCCCTTCTTGAACTGCTGTTTCCTCATCTGTCAGGAGGCAATGAGAAGATTGTCAACTATAGAAAAGCGTTTCTCAGCTTTTTCTATCTTGGGCCTTAACCTCTGCCGAAAGAGGACTTTGAAGTTTTGCAGTGTATGTAATTCATGAAATTTTTACTTTCTACTTCATAAGTAGGTTTGCGTTTGCTTTAATAGAAAAAAAATGGGTTGTTACCGCCAAGTAAAAGCCTTAATTCTGGCTAGTTTTTGATTTCTAGATGTTGTTTGGTTCTTTTAGAATGTTAGGTTACATTCAAGTGTTAGTTTCAGTGTTTGTTCGGTGGTAGTTTCTGTGTTCACTTTCAGGTGTTAGTTTCCTGTTATGCAGATATTTTCAAACTTGGCTTTTATCTGTTTTAACATAGTCGGATGAGTCAAATTACTGACTGACATTTTCCCAGTTTGACATCTCCTGGGTTTTCCTCATGGTGCTTCATTTCCCCTGAATGTGAAAAGTTATTTGGGGGGGATTCTTTGAGGCCTGAGATTAATAAACTCTCCTTACAGAGGGTTCATGTTTGTTTTTGCTACATACCTTAAGAGTATCATCAGTCCAGCATTATTTAAACTAAATTCAGGTCTTCAGAAATGATTTTTGGATTTCAGATTGTCATGACAGCCCCTTAAGTTTTACAACTTGTCAGGAAAGATATCCAGCCTGTGGGAATCCTAGCTTCACATAAAAAAGTTGCCTCCCAGGGCTTGGAGGGTGGTAGGATGCCACCTTCCCAGCCATTGCCGGTGCCAGGGAAATCAAGTTCAGGTTTGTTTGTGTCACAAGCACAAAAGTGGGGTCATTTCTCAACGGGTAGGTTTGGTTCTAGCTTTTGCTCTTAGATTTTCTGTCAGTAATTTATTTCATTGATGCCTTTAATGACTTGCTTGAATATCTTGGCCTGTGGTATTCCTGGAAATGACTCACGATGCCATGCTTTGCTACCTTTTATTTTTTAATTTTAAATAAATACATTTTATTGATTTGAAGTCGAGCAGATTAGCAGTTTAAGCTGGTTGACACATTGGAGTTTTAGTGCCTTGAGGATGAAGAATTCAAAATTCATCCTCAAACCAATCCTAACGAGCAAACCAGTCTCAAAGCTAGCAGAAAACACAGAAAAGTGTTGCTGCATTTTATGGCTTCTAGTGAGATGGGGAAGATTCCCTTGTCCCCCTCTCAGGGCTTGGGATGGGGGTGTGGCTCACTTCTTCAGTGCCCCTACGCTCATACCTCTAGGGGAGCATACAGAGGTGCAGGCTGTGGGGCTCCATCCCCACGAGAGTGTCTAGGGGTGAATGTTTACAGCTGAAGCTTCAGTGGGCATGTGTTAAAGGGTGGTGTGTTTTTTTTTGGAGAAACTACAGCAGTCACTTTATTCTTAAGTTGCACTTTACAAAACCACGAGGGAGAAGTCCTTGAGAGGGAGAGAGGGGTGGGGGGTTAGGGAGTGGAGGATGGCAAAGAATAGGAAAAGCAAGACCCAGAAACCAGGGCCCTCCGCCACCCCCACCCCCAATCTTGGGGACCAAGCAGAGACTAGGCCTCAGGCCAGCCCAGCAGGGCTTCCTATGTCCTGGCTGTACAGAGCTAGGCCAAAAGACCTCAGGGAAAGGGCCATGGTCCTCCAGAGACTGCCTACATTTGAGGGACAGCCCCAGGCCAATACTTCCTGGGCCCAAAGAAGGAAGTGGGCCTCCCCTCCCCTCCCCCAGGCTAGAGAAGGCAGCCTGAAGCAGGGGTGAGGGCTCCCCATGCAGCAGTTTCAGGATCCTCTCCTGATCCTTCAGAGTCTTCCAGGCCTGATTCTTTTCTTTCTTGGTGGAAGTCTGCTGCTTCTGCCAGGCGGCCATGATCTCATGAAAGGCATCCATGACCTCGTGTCATCCACGTGCACCCACTGCCTCACCTCCTCCTTTGCCAGCCTCGGCAGCTTTTAGTTTGTCGTCTATATGCGGCACCTCCTTCCTTATCACAAGGACAGAGGGATTTCTGTGACCCATGGTTCCTTGCCTTGGTGTAATTGGATCACACGTGGGCTCAGAGAATGAGTTCAAGGTTTTATTGAATAGAAGTGGCTCTCAGCAGATGGGGGAGCCAGAAGGGAGATGGTTTTCCCTGGAGGCCTGCTGGTCGGAGGCTTGCTGGCCTGCCAGTGCTCTTCTGTGGCCATGCTCTCCACAGCCAGCCTCTTGTGTCGTTTTCCGCCAGTGTGTTCCTCAGGACGTCCAGCTGCTTGTGTCTCTGCCTTGTTAAGGTCTCAGGTTTTTTGTTTTGATTTTTGCTTTTTTGACACGGAGTCTCTCTCCCTGCTAGCCCTGTTGCCGGGGCTGGATTGAAATGGCATGATCTCGGCTCACTGCAATCTTTGCCTCCCGGGTTCAAGTGATTCTCCTGCCTCAGCCTCCTGAGTAGCTAGGATTACAGGCATGCAGCACCATGCCCAGCTAATTTTTTGTGGGTATATATTTGTTTTAGTAGAGACAGGTTTTCACCATGTTGGCCAGGATGGTCTTGATTTCCTGACCTTGTGAGCCACTGCGGCTGGCTGGTTTTCAAAGGCCCAGGGTGGGGGCGTGGCCGGGCAGGTTGATCTTGGAAAATAAAATGTTTGGGCAGGAAGGCACAAGTGCCTGTCCTCACCTAGGTCCCTGGGAGTAGTGCCCTAGTCATGGGCCACTCCCTTCATCTGCCCCGCACTTCCTTTCCCCCCTTCCCTGTCATTTAAAGGGACCACACTCTTCCATGCCCAGCACTCCTGTGTCACTAGTTGCCTTCCACCTTCATTGAAAGGCCCAGTTTGAGAAGCATGGGATTAGAAAAATCCCAGCGATCTGTGTTTCTAGGCTTCTAAGTCTAATGGTATGGACCCCTGCTTGGATGGCTTTTCTTGTGAAGTTTTTTTTCCACAATGATGTTTATATTCTGTCTTTTCGTATTCAGTTATAACGAGTTCAGTTCAGGGGAGGAGATTCCAGTGGACTGTGCTTCCCTGAGAGAGCATTTGAGTGCTCACCTGGTCTCATAGGTCTGGACTCCTGGAGCTCTAAATGGGCCCCTCCCAGCATATTGCTTGAAACCAGAAGGTGGAGGTTGCAGTGAGCAGAGATCACTTCACTGCACTCCTGCCTGGGCGAAAGACAAAACACTGTCTCAAAAAAAAAAAAAAAAAGGAGCGACTTTTTTCTCTGTCCTCTTAAGTTCAGTTTTGGGGAGTCTGCTAATTAAATGGACGAAAGATGGATTAGGAAGAGGAACAAAAAGACAGATTTGAGTTCACAACGAAATACGACTCTTAGGAGGTTAGAATTTACCATCCTAATGGGGTGTGAGGGGGCAAAAGGCAATTCTGGGAGGACAAATGAATTCTTAGAATAGGGTGGAGAAAGGCCACTTAGGAAGAAACAGTGAATTTTTGGAAAGATAAGTGGGCCTTTAGCAGAATAGATAGAAGATAGAACATTTTTGTGTCAGTGTCTGTTAGTTGCTCCCAGCAAGGGGATTTATGACGTTTGAGTTCTTTTGGGAGGCTCTGGTTTTAGGCAGGTAAAGAATTTAAGGATCTCAGACGCTTTTTAGCTCAAAATAATCTTTATGCCGGAATGGCTAATTCTGGACCCTTTTAAGACCAAACAGATAGAATTGAGGAAGAAGCAGTGAAAACAGATTACTATTGTTTTTCAAACCTACAAGTTCCCCAGGGTGAATGTCTTCAGGCCTGTTCTTGGTATGAGGTTATTATAGCTGCTTTCTGAGAGTATTTTGGACATGGGTGAGGGGTGGGGTGGAGTGAGGAGGAAGCTTGAAGTGTCCAGCTGGACTTGTTCTCATTTACAAATTGCTGGAGGTGGGGCCTCAGCGACCCTTCGCAGTACTGATGTATAGCTGGGAGTGTAGAGTTTGGCCATGAATGGACACAGTTAAAGATGGATGCCTGTTTGATCAGAGGGAGACCATTAGGGCATGTTCAGGCTGGTGGAATTGGAGAACTGCATTATAAAGAGAGTAGTTATGCATCTCCCCCTCCCAGCGCCTGTCACCCACATTTTTATGAACATGATTCTGCATTTGCCCAGTTGGCTGGCATAAGCACTGTGCTGAAGCCAGCAGTGAGGGAGATGCACATACTTAACTTTTCTCATCTGTGCATTGCAGAGTGGAGAAGCATGTAGTTCATTTCCATGATTCCTCGGCATGTCATTGTTTCTGACCAATTTGGATAAAATGTGACTATTTTTCTTACAATTCCAACTCCTTTGTTTTGTGGTTCCTTCTTACAGCCCCCGCCTTAGAAGATCCTTTAGACAAATGTCACCCTTTCTCTCTTCAGTGGTGGCTTGCCTTCCTGTGGTGGTGCAGTATAGCTTGAAAAGAGCTAGGAATCAGGTTCCCTCCACAGTATGCTTCTTTCTGCTCTAATGAAATAGTTTATGCTGGTTTCGGGCAGTAGAACAGGGGAGAACGGAGCTGTTGGAAAACCCGGCTGCAGTGTCTCTCGTAGGAAGCATCACCAACATTAATTACTGCAGGTGCGAGAGGACTCAGTGAAGCGAGGCTTGCGGCTGGGGTAAAAGGTAAGATTTTGGATGTTACTCATTTGAAAAGTCTTTAGCTCCAAAATCTTATCGATGGCTGCCTTCATTGTTGGGGGTATTCTCTCCGATTTCTTTCACTCTTCTTTATATTTTTGATCACCCTTCCCTCTGTTTTGTAATGCCATCCAGAGAAAACAAGTGGATAGTGAGGCTTTGTGAGGGACCGAGGATGGATCTGTGGCTGCAGCCTTCTTTGGAGGGTTTAAGCCACTCTGAAGGAGGCTGACTTTTTGGCTTTATCATTTCCTGTCTACAGACAAGGAAAATGGGCTTAAGCAGGAGGGATTAATGAAGGACTTAATTGAGCAGGAAGTCTTTGTCTTTCAACCCTTCAGAGTTACACACAGCTTGGGTGTTTTTATCTTGAGTCCTGTTTAAGAGATTGGACTTCTTTTCTCAGGATGTTTCTGGAAATTGGGTGGAGATCAGAAATTGTCATGGAGTTCAAACGCTAAAGAAGAGTGGTAACAAGCCAGCTTCATTGGATGGGGCAGGGGCTTGTTTGGATTTCCTCATCCTTCCCAGTCTCACCCCTGGAAGTTTTTGCTACTGACTTGGCTCAAAGCCTTAAAAACCCATAGACTACTTTTGTAATGTCACAGCAAATGCAAATATGTTGTCTCTGGAAAGGAACTATAAGGTGGCACATGTGTTATACCAGCAATGCTGTACTTTTAGCAGAGGTTTGTTGGTTCAGTGGCTGAAACACAGATAACTTACTTGACATGATGGCCCCTTGTGAATCAGAGAGAATGACTTTCCCTTCTTGGAAAAGTTTTGATGTGAGATCTAGTTCAGAAGATACTCTTGTGTGAACCTTTGAGGGTTCGCTTAAGCCATATGCAATTAGATGGACATGTATGTCCTGCAGATACTCAGTGTTCATCTGTTGTCCACTGCTGCTGTCTACATGTGTGACCTCTTTCAATGTAGTGCACATTCGTGACATCAGGTAGATTCACAGCTTGAAGCAGCAGACTGGCCCTTGGCAGGTGGCTGATGAAAAACTGGGAGGACTTTCATGTTGTACTGGGGTGAGGTGTCTGAGGTCATGGAATGGTTAAGATTGCAAACAAGGTGGAATATTGTGAGTTGGAAGGTTGGGGTGACCCCTTTGCCTCCTGCCTCCCAACCCTGCAGGTCCCTTGTTTTGGTTTGGATTCAGTGATGCCATTTCTATTTTGTGGCTTTAAATATGGTACTATGCACAGTGTTGAATGTTGGGGAACATTTTAAGGCTGCTTAAGGGATATTCTGGGCACCATTAGAAAGGAAGGTGATTCGCATGCCTTGCTGTGGTGCCCACTTTCAATTGGCACAGTTTCTTTGGGTTTTATTTAAATTTTTATTTCCCTGATGTGTCTTCTAGACCTGTCACTGCAGGTGCCAGTGACACAGATGCTGAGACGCTGTGTCTGTAATAACCTGTGAGCTGCAGTTTTTAGGTGGGAGAATGTACCATTGCCTCAGCATCACAGAGCACAAACAGCCAGAAGGCGGACGGGAATTTGTCTTATGTTCATTAGCTATTAGCAGATTTCTAAATTATGACTGTGTTTCCGCACCTGAGGCATTTTATTTTTAACAAATATTTTGTAAGAGACAACGTGTCAATTATAGTGAATCATTTTCTTACAGAGCCGACTTCACTCAGCATTTTGGTTGGTGATAGTTTAAGTAATGCCCCCATACATTGAAAATCACAAATGATTATGTTCTTGGCAACTAAATAATTTGGGGTTCTGTCAGAGCCTCAAGATGAATACTTTGAGGTAATTCTTGAGAGAAAGAAATATTAGAATCATGGCACATTGCTTTACTTTTTTTCTTTGCTTGGCAGTAAAATAGCCCTTTAGGGTGCATATTAGAAAATGTGGGTTTTCTGATACTCACCAAAAAAGGCTAAATGCTGTACGTTTTGTCGCTAGGCATTTTTTTTTTCTTTTGCGATCTAAGGAAGCTGGATTGTATATTTCTAGATATTTTTTCATACAAGTAAGGAACTTTGGGGTGTGATGAGTTGGAGGGGTGAGATGATATTGCTAGTAGTGTTTATAGACTTTCTGTAAACAGTGGCTGGGTTCTTAGCTGGCACCATATTTAGTGCAAGTCCTAAAAATTGGCTAATGCCAGTGCTTGTCATAATTCAGAGTAACTTTTTTTTCCCTCAGGGGCGATCCCACAGCTGGAGTCTAAAGACTCGCTATTGCCATCTATTGGTGCCTCCTGGCTACTTCATGAGATTTGCTGTGGGTGGGGAAATTGCCTGGGATCCCTTTTCTATTTGTTAACCTTTAAATAAAGAAAATCTCTCTTAGCGAACTTACTGTGTGATAGGGAGGGCATGTAAGATGCCAGGGCCCACTCCGGTCCTTCTGGGAGGTAGTGGTCACTCTGAGCGTCGCCTTTGTGCTTTGGTGTGTCGTGTACAGAATGGACGATTAGGATCCCACCTACCCCACAACTCCATCTGGTGAGAGATTTTTGGTGGGAAGTTTCTGCAGCTAACTTGGATGCATTCTACTGGATTTTTATTTTTATTTGCTTATTTTGAGACAGTTTTGTTCTTTTCACCCATCCTGGAGTGCAATGGCACAGTCTCGGCTCACTGCAACCTCCACTTCCCGTGTTCAAGAGATTCTCCTGTCTCAGCCTCCTGAATAGCTGGAATTATAGGCGCCCACCACCACACACAGCTAATTTTTGTATTTTTAGTAGAGGTGGGGTGTCACCATGCTAGTCATGCTGGTCTCCACTTCCTGATCTCAGGTGATCCACCATGTCTGGCCTGGATTTTTAGTTTTTAATGAGCTGTATAGCAGTGTAGAATTCAATTTCTTCTTATATTTTTCTTTCTCTCTGAAGAAAAGGAAGTAAAACAGGATTCTCGCCTCACAGGGTCATTCCCTTTCCCTTATGTGGCAATTTGTAGTTGGATGTTGAGTAATCTAAAATTGAAAGACGACTAGGGTTTTTGTTGAAATGATATTTTGAAAACTAAATAGGGAATCCCACTCAGAGATAGTAGAAAGGTAAGTTAACATTTTAATGGGCTCTTCTAGGCTTTTAAGACTGAATTTACTTTAGGTAATTAGTTTACACCTTGTAACTACAACAGCCTATTAGAAATTACTTTGGCCAGATCCTAGCTAGATTCTTTAGCTACTTGTATGTGTTATTCTTCTGACTCTTACTACGTTTACTTAGTCCCTTCTGCCTTAAGGTCTGCTTCTGGCTCAAGACTGTCCTGAGAACAGCAGTCTTTGTCCAGAAGAGTATTTGTGGCTCTTCCCTGGTAGCTCGGAGTCTAATACTTCATAACAACAGGGTTATGCCACATGGGGATGGTGGAGCAGACAGCCTGCCATAGGTGGTAAACTACATCTGCGTCATTTGTGACTGACAGAACAAAGGGCTTTGTTGCCACCTTAATTGTTGATTAATGATGATCCCTCTCAAATTTGACATGGTTGCTTTCTAGAACACAAAAGAACTCAGTGTCAGATGTTTCCTTGATCCTGACAGTCATGATTTTCAGGCAGTCTTGGTTCCCTGACATTTCAGGATGCCACTGAAGATTTCAAGAAACATAATTGAATAATTTTATTAATTGAATCAAAAGCTGTAATGCATATTACTCTTCATATTGTTTTTGCAGGATGTCAGCAGCTACCTGAGATTTATGTGCACAAGACATGTTTTATTTGGGAAAAAGTTGTTCATAGCTTGTAGATATTTAGTGTTACTATCTTTTTTTCCCTCTCTTTCCTCTCCCCTAATCCTTCCCTGGAATAAAAGAAAACGGTTCACCTTTCTCTCTGTTGCCTGTTTTCCACTTCCAGTATTCCAAGGGAGTGGAGTGTCTGCAAGCAAAAATAGTGTCTTCCTGACGTGGTGGTGATGCTTGGCTTTGCAAGGCTTGTCTTGTCCTTGGGCTGGCTTCTTAATGGGTAGAGCTGATGAATATATTCTTAATCTGTTATGTTAGCCTTCCTAAGGGTGACTCACAGTTCTGAAGTAAGTTAACGTGTTACCTAAATGAATTATTCTTCATGAGAAGGGCTAAGTGTAAGGAAGTGCAGATTATAGATTGTATCATTACTATTAATCTTTAAGGGAGTAGAGGAGTAGAGTTTTGGAACTGTGACATCTTTCTAAAATATATATGAATCAATTTTGCACCTACCCCGCCACCTCCTTTTTTTTCCCCCCTTTTCCTGTGGATGTGGCTTCCTGAGGGAACCCCTCCACCTTCTAAAGTATGAGGTGGTAGTCCGAAACCTGAAAGTCACTGTATTTTCCTGTTTCACTGGCAATTAGAAAATTGGTGCTAGAAATCTTTAGCAGTATTGACAGTTTGGAGATTCAGATTTTACTTCTCCATTGGAGACCAAAATAATCAGGACTTTTCATCTACTCTTATGAAATGACAGATCCAAAGGAATTATTACAGAAATTACTACATTCAGGTACCACTTGTGTGTGTGTGTTTGTTTGTGTGTGTGTGTGTGTGTGTGTGTTTTAAAGAGGAAGTCAAAGATCACAGAAGCTTGGAGCTGGACAGAGCCTTAGCATCCCCTTTTTAATAGTCCTTAAAACACATAAGAAAAAGGCCCAGCTCGCCCTAGGTGACAGGTTAGGTGAACTAAAGCTCAGGTATTATTGTGACATCACTAGTCTTTTCCTTGTACCACTATGACCAAGCAAATCATGACCACGTTTCATCTTGAGGGGAATTCAACTAACAAAAGGTTCCTTTAGGCAAATTCCAGCTATGGCGAATGTTTACTCTAAATAGCTTCCTATGTAACTTAATTAAGACAAGTGCTGCAAATATTTAATATCCTGTGGTTTTTTTGCATAAACAAACTATTTCATCAGTTTATATGTAAAGCAAGAAATGAGGCCTGGGGACCAGTGGGGCTCCATCTCCAGAAGTACCATAAAGCAGGCTTTCTGCAGAGGATAAGCCTCTCACAGTGCCAGCTGACCTCCCGTTTTGTCATTGTGTGATCCCCTCCCATTCTGGGAAATCAAACCCTGATAGTCTATAAATGTGGGAACTGGGTGGACTGTGAGTTAGAAAGATATGGTCTATGCTAGTGCCTCTCATTACAGAGTTTGGTATGAGTTGGTCTCTGCTCGCCTCTGGGTTCGCTTGAGGATGTGTTTATTTTCTCTTTACCATTCAGGATGTTCACAACCATTCTGTGTGGTTTGCCCGCAACTGCACTTGCATTTGAATTTGGTGGGCAGCTTGCCCTGGGTAGAGGGTGTCCCTTGCCCGACCCCCCACAACCTCCAGTGTGCACACACACGGGCACACTCTTGTTTCTTTGAGTGGCTGCCAGGTTTGTAGTGTGTGTGTCTGGGGGGAGAATAGAGTGGGTAATTATTTTGGGGATGGAAACACAGGAAATTTTTTTTTGAATAGGCTTTTCAGCAACTTGGCAAAGCTTCAGGGCCAGCTCCCACACCGGCACAAAGAGTGCAGCCATGCCGGTCATTTTGCATTTGCCAGACGTGGACTATCTGATTTTTTATTTTATTTTATTTTTATTTTATTTTTATTAAATGAACAGACCCTCCTTCCCACCCATTCCTTGCCCTTTGCTTAGAATTGGGATGTAATCTAAATAATTGGATTTACCAGCTTATGTTTTTAATATTGGAAAATTGAGTTAATAAAATGATGTTTTGGCATGTACATCCCTCAGCAAGGGACCAGCTGTGTATTCACTTAAAGCCGCCTGGTTCCCCCTTGTTCCAGCCGATTTGTGTGTCACGCCATGTCCTTCTTGGGTTTACAGACTATCAGAAATCCTGGATGGAAATAGGATTTAATTAACCTGGAAATTGCTGTTGTGCCGAAGTTAGGGCTACCCTAGAGATTGAGTGCACAGATAGCAGTAAGCTGGTTAACTCTACACTGTTGATGACCCCAGAGGAAACCTGGAGAAACAGTGCCACCCTTGTGTGAGGCTTCTAATGGCAGGATGCCCAGGAAGCTTCTAAATCATTTGGGGAGGAAGGGGCACAGGGAGGGTATTAAAAAAGAAAAAAGTGTTTGTCATAGTACTGTTAGTTCATCCCTGGCGTTTCTTTACAAGCATAGTCTCATGAATTATTGGTTAACTTTCAAAATAATGTGAGTGTGTATATTGCTATACCCTTTCGTTTTCATAAAGGTGCTATGTATTTTAACAACAAAAAGTGAAGATTAATTTCAGTAAATCTTTTCTTTTCCTTTTCATTTCTTTCTTTTCTTTTTTCTTCTTCCTTTTGAGATGGGAGTCTCGCTGTGTTGCCCAGGCTGGAGTATAGTGGTGTGATCTCAGCTCACTTCAACCTTTGACTTCCAGGTTCAAGTGATTTTCCTCCCTCAGCCTCCCGAGTAGCTGGGATTACAGATGTGAGCCACCATACCCAGCTAATTTTTGTGTTTTCAGTAGAGACGGGGTTTCACCATATTGGCCAGGCTGGTCTCAAACTCCCAACTTTGTGATCTGCCCGCCTCAGCCTCCCAGAGTGCTGGGATTACAGGCGTGAGCCACCGTGCCCAGCCTATTTTGGTAAATTTTAAAAAATTTTTGAGACAGTCTCACTCTTCCACCCAGGCTAGAGTGCAGTGACGCAATCTCATCTCTGCAATCTCTGCTGCCCAGGTTGAAGTGATTCTCTTGCCCCAGCCTCCTGAGTAGCTGGGAATACAAGCGCCCTCCACCACACCTGGCTGAGTTTTGTATTTTTAGTAGAGACGGGGTTTCACCGTCTTGGCCAGGCTTGTCTTGAACTCCTGACATTGCAATCCCACCCGCATTGGCCTCCCAAAGTGCTGGAATTACAGGCATGAGCCACTGCATGTGGCCTATATCGGTAAATTTCTAAGCCATGATACCTAACTGCAAATGAGAGGAGACTATGGGAGGCTTAGCAGAAAAAGAAAGTTGCCTTCCCTGTAGCTTAGGGAGTGGAGGGGCGGGGAAAGGGAAATAGGGATCTTTCCCCCATGGAGCTCCTGCAGCTTAATCAGGAAGTGGAAGTACTCTCTGATGTATGTGGTGGTCTTGTCCTATGAGGCGTGGCAGGAGCTGCCTCCCTGGTTCAGCCAGGAAACAGTTATGCTGTGTCAGGCCATGTGGAATACAGTGGAATACCAAGAGGTAGAAGAGTGCCTTGTGCCACAGGGTGACTGTCAGCCACAGCCAGACCTGACTTGGCTTCTGTGAGATGATGGTGAGGATGGACAAGTGGCATGGTAAATTCTTATTAAGGAATGACCATGTGGGCAGGTGCCTAGTTGGTATATATTTTTTCCTTATCAAATATCAGCCTCTGTATTCAAGACACAATTGCCTTCTTAACGAAACTGAATTCCTGTCTACCTTTGGGCGGACTTCTGCTGGGTTGGCTACTGACTTTACCTGACGCAGGGCGACACCGAGGCTTCTCCTTTCCTGTTGCTCCTGCATCTGTTTTGCAGACATCTAGCAATCTCCCTTTTCCTCTGAGTTGCCATTCAGTCTGCCTCTGCTCAGAAACCATACGCGTGCTGGATTCTGTGATTTCTAAATCGTGCGTGATGGGTTGTGTAACTCATAGCTACTACAGCAGTGTAGTGTTCCTCCCCTCTTCCTTTCCAGCATCTACAGAGGGCTTGTCCTCTTTATCTGGTAAGGCCTGTATGAGAAGGGAGCCAGAAAGAAGAGACTGAAGTAGAGAGGACTGTGTACACCAGCAGAAGGGCAGAGCAGTGGCCTTGGGGTTGGGCAGCTGGTCATGCATGAGGTACTGCTTTAGGAGGGTCACCTCTCTGAGGAGGTGACTTCCGTGCAGAGACATGAAGGGAGTGTCCTCCATTACAGAGTTTCAGGCCTGGATTGTTTGCTTCCCTCTTCTGGCCTGGAGGATGCGAAGCCACCAGCCATGGCAAGATAAAGGGGAAGAGCATTCCAGGTGGAAGGAGCTGTTTGGATTAAGCAGCATCCGCTTGGACCATTCCTGCAATCTCTACCTTTATCTTAGGCCATTTACTGCCACTTAGAGTTACAGTCTGTGGGATCACCTTGGTAAATTGCCATTCATTTCAACACTTTTTCTCTTATTTTGAGGTACCTTAGCTTAAATGGAGTTCACTCATCAGGCCTAATTTTGGTCATAACTGAAGGGCCATGGAGTGCCTTGTCCTGGCAGCTGTTAGTGAGGGCCGTGCTCACACACAAGGCTTCACTCATCCGCCACGTGGAGGTGGCGTGTTCTGGCAGAGAAGGCTTTCTCCCCAGGGACCTGTCAATTTGGCTGCCGTGTTTGTTCTGCCATCCAAGCTGTGTGACCAGCGTGGGTTTCACCCTTCTCCTAGTTATTCATCTGTGCAGTGAAGGGGAATCTTAAGATCCTTGAATAAAGTCACCACCTTTTCCCACTTCCCCGAACACCAAACAGACAGCAGCCTGTATCCGTCTTCTCCTGAACTTACTTGAACTTTGTAGCCCTTTAATTCACATACATGCCCCTAGTGATGGTCAGATCTTAATCGTCTATTTGCTCACCCCGCTGTGCCAGCCCTGTGTTTTTACCATGTTGTAAATAAAATGTTATTCTCTGAATGTATCAGCATACTTCTTCCTCTGCTGAATTACATTTACTTGATTTGATCTTTTCATCTTGGCTCGCTGGAGGGTTTGATATAAAGGGTACATGTGGAGTTCCTAGAATGAAGGCATCTTCTGTGAGGGATCTCCTTGAAGAATTAATGAAAAATAAACATAGAAGTGAGTTACACTGTCACTGCTACTTCCGTGGTATGTATACGGGACGCACACCTTTTCTGGGACTGTGTATTACCCAGGGCAGCCCGGCCCATCCTGACTACACGCGAGGCCGAGTGGCTTGGGAGGGCTCATGTTTTATTTTTCCCTCAATCATCCTGTTTTTATTCTTTTCAATCCCAGGAACTCTGTGCTCTCTCCACTCTAACCCTACAAGGATTCTGAACCTCTTTTAGCCCAGTTTCTTTTATTTTTGCTCTAATAATGGAATGGCAGGTGGTGGTCTTTTTTGTTGGGGTGTTTTTTTTGGGGGGGCCGTGGTCTTGCTCTGTCACCAGGCTAGAGTGCAGTGGCGCAATCTCAGCTCACTGCAATCTCTGCTTCCTGGCTTCAGGTGATTCCCTTGCCTCAGTCTCCTGAATAGCTAGGATTACAGGTGCGCACCACAGTGCCCGACTAGTATTTTGTGTTTTTAATAGAGACGAGGTTTCACCATGTTGGGCAGGGGTTGGGGGGCGGTCTCGATCTCCTGACTTCGTGATCTGCTTGCCTCGGCCTCCCAAAGTGCTGGGATTAAACAGGCATGAGCCACAACGCCTAGCCTGCAAGTCGTATTCTGTTGACAATGCCAGTCAGCCGATGGCAAGGAGCAAGGAAGTGAATGGTGTGGCGGGCAGATATGCCACCTCCCCTGGAGGGCTGAGGGCCCGCAGGCTGGGTGTAGCCTTACCTTTCTCCCCGTGCCTGCCAGGTGCCCCACTCCTTGACACCAGGGTTCTGCCGCTTCTGTCATCAGCATCTCTAGGTGCAAATATTGTGAGCTTTCAGCACGTCCAAATCACTTTCTTCTATTTTTCTATATCCAGCATTCTAGAAAGAAAACCCTTTTCCTCAAAGCAGCCTGTACTCACTGGAGTGCTTACTCAGGATTTGACTGTGCCATTCAAGCTGTTGGGTTGTATGGGGCCAGGAAGACAGCGTCAACACCTTCATAATCCCATGGGACTCTGCAGGATGAAAATCTACACCGCAGACCTGCCCTTTGTAGACAGTTCAGGTTCTTTTGGCCTCTTTCAAAAAGATACTGGTTTGTCTTGTTCTTTAGTTCATGGTTTCATTTGGGTCTCATAAATGCTTAATCACTTGTGAACTTGGCTTCTTCCTCTAAGGGATAATTTATTTTGCTGCCACTTTTTAATCTGTTACTGCCTTATTTTTCATAGCCTCACTGGGAAAGTCATCAGGCACCAAGCACCTTTTATTTGAGCAGTGGAAGGAGCAGTTTATCTTTGAGGTCCTGAAGTTGTGAAATACCTGTCAGTGTCTCGCTCCGTCGCCTGTGCTTTGTCTGTGTTTACTTGTTTGTTTCTCATTGTTGCTGCACAATCTTCTCATCGTGTGTGGTGTTTGTTTTCCCTGACTTCTAAAAAAGCTGTGAACACTTCACATCCTGTTCACATGCAGGCAGTGTTTCTATAAAATTCCTGCAATACTCAAGAGTGTGAATTGCGTTCATTCAAATGAAGATGTATATATTATGTAATTGCCAATTAAAAAAAAACTTTTCAGTAGAATATTAAAAGAAACCCAGCAATTTTTCCAAATTTGGCGCAACATTTCCTTTGTTTTAAAACAGTTGGAGAGGTGGGTGGGAAGGAAAGCCTCACTGGAAAAGAAGGGCAGTGGTATTGGGTCAGTCCTTCTGGCAGCTGGTTGGAATGCAGAGGAAGGGTTCTGTAGCCTTCCCTCCTCTGACACTGTGCTCTCAAGATGTGCTCATCACCAGGGGCCTGTGAATTGATAGAGAAATTGAGAGCCAGCCTTGAGAAACCTCTGCAGTTTGAAGGAATGATTTTGAGTCTTGTAATGAATTTGGGCTTGTATTTTGTCTTTTTAAGTTGTCTTTTGCCCACTTGTTCTGTTTTCTTATGTAATCAAACAGAAAATTTAAAGGTGGGAAAAACAACCAAGCAGAAAATTGCTCCTTATCTGCGATAGATGAACGTTTGTGATTGGCTGGATATCTTCTTCACCCTAACTCCTCCATCTCTTCCTCCCATCCCCCCTTTTAGTGTCCCGTGTGAAGGTCCTGCCTCTGGGCTTCTGGTCTTTCCCATCTTATTTACAGGCAGGCAGTTGTTTGCAATAAAAGCTCTTTGTTCCCCCGCACATAGAAATAGTGGCATTGCCTGATTTTTTTCCTCTACCCACCTTTTTTTAAAAAAAATAATGCTAGGGAATTTCTGTTAACTTTGATTCACTCCCTCCTATTACCTTGCTAATGTGACTGCTTCATGCCAGTTATTTTGGGTTCTGAAGTGCTTTTTGGGCCAGGCATCATGGCTCATGCATGTAATCCCAACACTTTGCAAGTCCAAGGCAGAAGATAGGCTTGCGGCCAGGAGTTTCAGACCAGCCTGGGCAACATGGAGAGAAGACCCTGTCTCTATTAAAAAACAAAAACCCAGCAACAGCAACAACAAGCCAAAAACAGCTGGGTACAGTGGCACGTACCTATAGTCCCAGCACTTTGCAAGGTAGGAAGATCTCTTGAGCCCAGGAGCTTGAGGCTGTGGTGAAGCTATGATGGTGTCACTGCAGTGCAGCTTAGGCGAAAGAGGGAGACCCTGTTTCAATGAAAAGGTTAAAGATAAAAAAAAGTACTCTCTAATGACCTATATTGTGTGTAGTTTTTATTTTTATTTTATTTTTAGTAGTATGGATTACCTAGTAAGTAGTTGGAGCCACACTTTGTCCTTTTTGTTGTATTTATCAGTTTATATCAGAAATATGATTAGACACCAGTGTTTTTGGTGAGTCATAGGGGAGGCAAGACTAGACAGCGCTTAGCACATACAAGGGAAGTTAATGTTAACATGAGATTGGTAAGTCCTCATAGCGTTGTGGTATTTTATATTTGAGGAGTGTGGAGGATTTATGAGGTTAAATTGAAAAGTATTAGTTTTGATGAAGTAGACAACTGTGTGTATGTTTTGCTCTAGGAATGTTTTAACTACTGTAATGTTATTTTTTAAATGTTACGGGATTTTGAGCATCGACAGTTAAAAATACATGCTTACTATTATATATAATCCACTCCCAACAATGTCTTCAGGAGAATACATCTGCTGTTTTACTTATTTATTTATTTTTTTTCCTGAGAGTTTTTCATGATCTCAGCTCACTGCAATCTCCACCTCCCGCTTCCAGCGATTCTCCTGCCTCAGCCTCCTGAGTAGCTGGGATTACAGGCACCTGCCACCATGCCCAGCTAGTTTTTGTATTTTTAGTAGACACGAGGTTTCACCACATTGATTAGGCTGCTCTCAAACTCCTGACCTCAGGTGATCCCCAGGCCTCGACCTCCCAAAGTGATGGGATTACAGGCGTGAGCCACTGCGCCTGGCACTTACTTAGTTTTATTAATTATTTTGAGTGGGGTTGCATTACCCATCCTACATAGTGTTTAGGATTCTGATCAGGTCTGTTTCAATGCCTGTACTGTGGGGATGTTTCTTGGTTCTTTTTGTTATTTTTTCCCTGCCCTCAAATACTGTTTCTCAAGTATCTCTATGAGCAGGTCTAGCCGAACAGTTTAAAGTAGTACCCAGTTTCTCATCCTTGCAAGTGCTTACTGTTCGAAGAGCAGATCCCTTTACGATTAGAGAGGAGTGATTATTAGGCAATTGACGATAAATGTCAAATTGGCTATATGTAAAGCAAAAATATGTTAGTATATTTATTGATGGAGAGAAAGGGAAATTTTATTGGCCACTGTGTTAAAAAAGAACAAACTGGCTGGGTGTGGTGACTCACGCCTGTAATCCCAGCACTTTGGAAGGTCAAGGTGGGTGGAACCTGAGGCCAGAAGTTCAAGAACAGCTTGTCCAACATGGTGAAACCCCATCTCTACTAAAAATACAAAAATTAGTTGGGCTTGCTGGTGCACGCCTGTAATCCAGCTACTCGGGAGGCTGAGGCAGGGGACTTGAACCTGGAAGTCGGAGGTTGCAACGAGCTGAGGTGGCAACAGAACAAGACTTAATTTCAAAACCCGCCGCTGCCAAAAATACTGTTCCAAGATCCATTTGGATAGAAATGAATTCATTTCTATTCATTTGGATAGAAAGGAATTTCTGTGTAACTAAGATTTTCAGGTGAAAGGAATTGACCCAAATGGGTAGGATAGGGAGTTAGTATAGGATTGTAATGGAAAAGAGGTCTGAGGAGTAGATGAAGTGTATTATATAGTTGCAATTTGACCTTGTTGGCAGAGGGTAACCCATAATGTGGGATTGGAGGGACCATAGACGAGAGAGACATATATTTTTCTGTCGTATAAGCTTAATTGTTGTAGTGAACTTTTGTGGCTGAATTTAGAAGTGGTGACAAGGACACTGATGGATAAACAGGCAAAAGTGAACCGGATGTAATGACACAGAAGAAAGTTGGATATGGATTCGTGACACTATTAGATGAAAGCATAGGAAGCTATATAAATGCAGCGGGATAATTCAGTGTTTTCTTACTGTCAATGGAAGTAAATGAATATCATTAAGCTGGTGATGTTAAACATGTAGTGTGTACATAGGGATGTACCTCTACACACTGGTATATGCACATTCATGGCACACATTTTATATACGCGTATAAAACACAGTCCTTTAACCAAATTTATTGCACTTTAAAATAGGCCTGTGGTTTATGAGAGTGTGAGAGATACAGAACCTTAATTAGAAAGAGTTTGCTTGAAATAGGATCTTTTTTCCCCTTATGTGTCATGATTTTATTGCCACACATAGGCCTATATCCTCCAGTCTCTGCTTAATTTATTTTTAATTTTCTTCTGCTTTTACAGGCCCAGGCTGCAAGCACAAAGGAAGTTTGCTCAATCTCAGCCGAATAGTCCCAGCACAACTCCTGTAAAGATAGTGGAGCCATTGCTACCCCCTCCAGCTACTCAGATATCAGACCTCTCTAAAAGGAAGCCTAAGACAGAAGATTTTCTTACCTTTCTCTGCCTTCGAGGTAAGACTCTGCAAGGATCAGCGGAGGTCTACGTGGAGTCTGCATGTAAGCCTGAGGTGTACGTGGAGTAGACGTTGGAGTAACTCTGCCTGTTTCATTTATCTGTCCCTAGCCTAGGTTGAGGGGGAATTGAAAGTGAGAAGTCCTACTGAGAGAGTGCATGCTGGGTGTGGCTTTTGAACCATCTGCGAAGTTTTATTTCCTTTTTAATACGAGTTTTCCACCCCACTTCCTGGCTTCTCAATTCACAGTTACGCAGTTTCTAACTTCTATAATTTGACCCCTCTCCACGCACCACCACCGTGACACACACATTGCTGACTTGTTTTGTAAGGCAGTTTTTGTTTGTGATGGAGGACTTTGGGGATATGCAGTCCTCTCTTTGTACTTCCTAAGGCCTGTCCATAAGCTGTGGTGAGGAGGGAGGGGCTCATGGATCTCTCAGCTGTTTTACATTGAGGAAAACAGTACTGATACTTTCCGAGTCCAGTTGACAGTGCAAAGACTGGTTAATGTTTCAACTTGGACCGGTTAACAGAGGCCAGGCGGATTTGGGATCTGAATGGAGTTATTTGTGAAAGTGTTTTTTACAGATTCCTTATTACTAAGTTTTCTAATATCTGTGAGGAAAGAAGAACACAGAAGACTGAGAGAATAAGGAGCCTTTTCTGGAGGAATGATAGAAAATTTAGGAAGTTCTGAACGCAGAGAGTTTCTTGGGTGAGGTTATTTGAGAGAAAATGAACAGAAGGAGAGGGCTTTGCTATTGGACATTTGTGGGAAAACCTCAAGGTTCAGGGTCACTTTTATTTGATTAATATTTCAATAATTTGTTACTACAGACAGATTTTAAGTATCTCCAAAAGTTTCTACCCATCATCCCTCACTCAATACATTATTGTGTATTTCCTTTAAATGAGTACATTTTCCTCTCACTGTCAAAGTTAGGAAGTTCCCAGTGATACATGGCACTATGCAGTCCTCAAACTTCTGTTTCACATTTGTTTTAAAGGTGCTTTGTAATGTCTGAGTTTAGAGCAAAAGGACCCAGTTCAGAATTGAGCGATGCCATTGTCTGTAGTCTGCTCAGTCTGGAAGAATTCCTCATTGTCTTTGAGCTCAATACTTGGAAATTACAGGTCAATTATTTTTTAGAATGTCCCTTAATTTGGTTGCCTGGTGTTTCCTCATGATTACGTTCTGGTTTGTGTTTTTGGCAGGAATACCACAAGGGAAGTGATTCCTCCTCCTTGTTGGTGGGTCCTCTGTGGGGATACACAGTTCAGTTCATCTTTTTCCACACTGTGTTCATGCTAATTATTCCACTGTGGTGGCCCCGTCAGGAGTAAAGTTACCCATCTCATCCTTTGCAATGTATAAGTGTTTTGAGAGGATATTCTTTGAAACAGGTACATACCTCTCATCATCGTTATCATAATTATATGTATATGGGCTTCCTATTTTATTCAAAGGGTTATGATCTGTTACTTGTGCTATGTATTCTGATGTTCAGATTGTCCCAGATCCCAGTCTCATCTGTGGACCCCTCATCAGGCTGGCTTTTTATTCCTTTTGATGTGTCCCTGTCATCCTTTCAGCCTTGCACCTGGCACAACAAAGTGTTCCAGGCTCATGGTGTACTTTCCTGGCCCCAGACCTGGAATTGGCCATGTCTTCAAGGAGCCCTGTTTTCTTGTTGGCACAAGTGCTGTTGAGAAGCCAAGATCTGAGCACTAGGGATGCTGAGAACTATGAGAATGCCGTTTCTCCCAGATGCTCTTAGTAGACTGAGTTTCTGTGTATCTAGGGGTCTTTCTGGAGCACTTTGGGAGGTCAAAGTGGCGTGTATCACCTGACATTGGGAGTTCAAGACCAGCCGGACAAACATGGAAAACGACCCTGCCTCTACTAAAAAGATGCAAAATTAGGTGGGCTTGGGGGCGCATGCCTGTAATCCCAGCTACTAGGGAGGTTGAGGAGGAGAATCACTTGTACCTGGGAGGAGGGCATCAATAGTGAAACTGTCTCAAAAAAATGAAAATAAATATAAATGTTTAAAAATGACATAATTGTATATATTTATGGGTCACATGATTTTGTGATACATATAAGTGATCAGATCAGGATAATCAGCATATCCCTCACCTCAAACATTTATCATTTCTTGGCGTTGGGAACCTTCAACATCATCTTTCTAGATATTTAGAAATATATACTATTGCTAGCTGTGGGTATCCTGCAGTGGTAAAGAACACTAGAACTTACTCCTCCTATCTAACTGTAATTTGGTATCCTTTACTAAATGTAATTGGAACTAGGTGGTTTTTTTGGAGATGGAGTTTTGCTCTTATTGCTAGGCTGGAGTGCAATGGTGCGATCTTGGCTCACTGCAACCTCCACCTCCTGGGTTCCAGCGACTGTCCTGTCTGAGCTTTCTGAGTAGCTGGGATTACAGGCATGTACCACCACGCCTGGCTAATTTTGTATTTTTCGTAGCAACAGGATTTCTCCATGTTGGCTCAACTGGTCTGAAACTCCTGACCTCAGGTGATCGGCTCACTTCAGCCTCCCCAAAGTGTTGGGATTACAGGAATGAGCCACCATGCCTGGCTAAAGGGAAAGAAATTTTGATGTCTAGATTTGCTCTTGGCATTTTGCTTAATAAATCATGAAATAATAGTTTCTGCCTCCACCAATCCAGCAATATCATTTCATTAGGATGTCTGATGATTACTCTGTTGATTATGGAATTTCATTATGCAAGTCTTTACTATGGAGCAATTGTGACTATAGTATGTAGTTCCCAAATGTAGAGAAGGAGAGAAACCCATCAGGGAATGTCTCAGTGATTCTGTATAGGGAGGAATGTGTATGTTTGTGCTACATGTACTTGTACATGCACTATCTTAAAACATTGTATTTTCTGAGGTTCTGGGAAACTTGGAGAGGATCTTAGTTGCAGAGGCATGCTTATTGTTCAAATAAATGCCATCAAGAGAAAACATTACCAAGTACCTGGCTTTGAAGTTTCAAGATTGCAGACTGAAGAGAATCATCTTTTTGTAGATAAAATTTACTTCTTTTAGATGTGAAATAGAAAAAAGGTTTAAATAATTGAAGCCTAGAAGATGTTTAAAATCATTTTTTTAAAATGCTCTATACCTTGGAAATGAATTTCTTCATTTATGAGCTAGGTAATAAAAATAGGCATTGTTACTTGTTTTTCTGTTGGTATACGATATTGTACTCTTTTGCTATTTCTTCTATACTTTTGTTAGGTATTAAAAATGAGTCATACTTACCTGGCAGGGGAGATACCATGATCACGAACGAAGGTGGTTTTCCCAGGTCGAGGCTTATCCATTGCACTCCGGATGTGCCAACCCCTGTGATTTCCCCAAATGTGGGAAACTGCATAATTTGTGGTAGTGGGAGACTGCGTTCTTGCTTTCCCCTGGTTTTTTAAGAAAAAAAAAAAAAAAAATGAGTCATCTTAGCTTTAAAATGCCATTTGTTTTTTTCCAAGTGGATAAGTGTGTTTACCTGATCTGACTCGGATGATGCTTATCATAGCTTCATGACGCTGAAAGTCTGATGGATTTCGTGGCCTTAGAGAGCATCTTTTAATAGTAGTTTCTTGAGCTAATTAAAACCTGTACTTCAGTGTGTACAGAGGTCACACAGATGATCCCTGTTGTTGTGGTGCTTTGATAATTTGTTTGCATTTTAATTTGAGAAAAACAGGATGTTAAGGTTTTTATAAAAATCATAAAAGTAGTTCCTATTCATCTTGGGAATATCGGCAGAAGAAAGATAAAGAAGTAGACAAAAGAAGACATTCAAAATAGCATCTCCACCATCTCCCAGAGACAACTGCTATTAATTAACTTGTTTGTGAATATCTTACTAAGCATTCTATGTGCCTATGTAATATTTTCCCTGAAATGGCATTCTATTATACTTTTATTTTTGCAGTCTGGTTTTCCTGCTTAACAGTGTCAAAAAAAATGCTTGTCATTTCATTTTAATGACTTGTGTTCCATTTTGTGAATGTCTCATAATTTATCTAATTCCTGATGCACATTTAGAGATATTTCCACCTTTTTGATATCCACTGCTGATGACGCATATCCTTAGTTAAATCTTCACCTCATTGAAGTCCTTTCAGGCAAACTTGACAGATGGGAATCCGATTAACCTCCTTCTACCTGCATTCTAATTCTGTTCTTCTTTTGGTGCTGATTCCAAACCAAACATAGCTTGTCACATCCCCAAGCCTGGTATTCACCATAAAAAGCTCAGTCAGCCCATCACCCTTGGGTGACAGCAGCAGTGTGAGGGGTAAAGAAGGCAGGCTTTAATGTGCTCATTATTTATAGGGAAGAAAGTCTGGCTGCAGAAATAATGAAGGAACCAAACCAAACACCTGGAAGTGATGTTTTTTGCTGAGGATTCCAGGTGTCCGCCCCCCCCTCCACACCCCTCAAGTTCTCAATTATTATGTTTAATATTCTCGGCACTTCTTTGGAATTTGGAAGAGAATAAATCATGAGGCCAAGGGAAAGACAGTGGGTCTTTCTTTAAACCTTGTTTGTTATCTGTTAATGACAGTGAGAAATCTTTGAGGTGGGGAAAAAATACCCTATACCATTAATACTGGGATTAGTATAGATATGTAAACACCCAGCTAGTCATTCTAAGGTTAAAGCTTTAGAAATTTAAAACAAATTTGTTTTACGACACTACCAGCTAAGTCTGCAAGGCTCTTTCATTAATATCGTGACCTAAAATTTCTAAAGGAGAGGAGGGTGGGATGAATAGTGCAGCCAGGCCGGAAGTATTTGCTTGCAGTGTATTTATCTTTAAATAGCTGCTTTGAAGGGGTCCACATGTCTCTTGCCAGAGACATAATTAGTATCTTTCACTGGCACACGCGGGGAAGAGGATTTTGCGCGGGCTGCATGCAGTGATTCGTGCCATCGCCGTATTCCATGTCACCACTCTCGTTATTCTTAATGAGTTCTGTCGTCTCCTCTTTGTTCTGACTATGATTATTAACAGATTAAAAAGAGCTTAATGTAGCAGAGCACTGGCAGGTTAAATGATTCTCTTATTTACATTTTCCTCTTTATGGGGCACTGCAAACAAGGGGATTCCCAAAGGGGACTCCTGAAGCATGCAGACATACATACACAGTTCATTCCTATGACCGTGGGCATCACAGTTCAGCGTCACAGCTTGGCACAGTGAGGAAAGCCTCGTTATGGGGAATTCCTCGTAAATAGCCTTACTGTTGGCGATTGTGAAGCAATGCTGTCTTGTTTGGGGAATGCCTGCCTTTTGTTTCTTCTGTCTTACAGAATCTTTAGTGATCAGCTGTCTTTCACTTGCTAAGTAATTCAGCAAACTTTTATTAAAGTCTGTGCTAGATACCTAGAAAACAGAAATTAGTCACAAGAAAGCAGTATCAAGTGGTGAGTGAAATTGAGGATATGATAATAAATGTGTGAACATGCTGGGGTAGAGGTGTGTACCCATAAAAGCAGGAAGGACGAGGCCCTGGGATGGCTGCAATGGAATGGTGTGGGTTACAGCGCATTCGGAACCTTTGCAGGAAGAGGATGGTGTGCTGGGAAGAGGTTCTGCAGAAACACCTGCTAAGGCATGGATCGATGTTGGGGGTGATTACTTGGAGGGCCTGGAGTTAAAGCAAGAAAGTTAGGATCAGGCCATGATTCTTTGTGCCCTGGGCTAGTTACTAGAGTACCCCTTGGGTTCTTCAAGTGGGAGATGACATGGTAATACGCCTATGAGGTTAGGAAGATGTTACTGGCAGCTCTGCAGAAAATCAGTTGAGGCTGCAGGGAGGTCTTCCAAGGAGCAGTGGCAGAAGGCTGGCAGGTCTTGGGCAGATGATTTAAATATTTCTCAGCCTGAGCTTCCTCATCTGCGAAATCGCTATTCTAGAGTCTATACAGCACACAGTTCCTGCGGAGGTAAACTAAAGCTAATAGGCATGAAATAGCCCAGAATTCATACCTGAGGCCGTCATCCATGTTGAAAAATGCACGCTTTGAATGAAGAGACCTTCCAAACAGGCTTCGTGTGAGTGACATAGCTGTTTATTCACCTGGGTGCAGGTGGGCTAAGGCCGAAAAGGGCATTAGCAGAGGGCAGTGGGACAGGAGTTGGGTTTATAGGTTTGGGTAGTTTTTTGGGGGGCAAGGATGTTGCAGAGTAATAACAGTTACAGTGGTGGGGGTAGGGACAAGGAGTATACATGACCATAAGTTCAGTTACAATGGCAGGGTTGGGTGAGAAGTATTTACATTATCATAAGAACAGTTAAGATGGCAGGGTTGGGTGAGGGGCTTGTCGGGGAAGCTCTGCTGGGCTTTCAGGGACTGTGGCAAACACAGACAGGCAAGCAGGACTTCAGCTGAGGCAAGCAGGACTTCAGACTTTCGGAGACCTGACAATCCACATATAGTCATCCTTTGATATCTCGGGGGACTGATTTCTGGACCTCATTTTGATACCAATCATGGATACTCAAGTCCATTATGTAACATGACACATGGTATTTGCATGTATGCACATCCTCCTGTATATTTTAGATCATCTCTGGATTACTTATAATACCTAACACAATGTAAATGCTCTGTAAATATTTGTTACACAATTGTTTAGAGAATAATTACAAGGGAAAGAAGTCTGTATGTGTTCATTACTGATGCAATCGTCTCTTTTTACCTGAATATTCCGATCTTAAGTTGGTTGATTCCATGGGTGTGAAAGCTTCTGATACGGAGTTCCAGCTGTACATTTATTTACCATTTTTCCAGTGAATTGAGGCAGAGGTAGTGGAGAATTAGATTTTTGATGTAGGTAGAACTGTGTAAAAGACCAGCTGAATAGACTACAGGTAATAGAAGAGACAGCCCACCTGTGGTGTTTTTTCCTTAAGAGAGTTGCTGACCTCCTTGGCAAGGAACACATATTTTGATGTAGCCCTAGCCTTGAGTATTGAGGACTAGGAATTCTAAGTAGGGCAAATGCAAAAGCCTGGGGTGATTTAGAGGTCACAGAATGAAAGGGGATTAACCTGCTAGAAAGCAATTAAGTAATCCCCGAATTGCAAGGAACACTGTGGCACTAATAATAAGCTTCCTTGAGCAAAACGGGAATACTTTACATTATGTAAACTCTTTGGGGAGGAAAGCACACTGTCTCCAGTGGTACACAACTCTTTTTGAGGGTCTCTGGGAGGTGTTGCATCTTAATTTTTTAGAGCAGCAGTAGTGAAAGTGTGTGTCTGAGAATGGTGTCATCACTGGCTAGGGGCTTTTAGTGGCCACTGCTTCTGTTCCCCAGATTATACCAGCCTTAGGTTATGCATATGCTTGGTTTTCTCCTAGAGTCCATTACTTTGCTTAGTTCTGCTGAGTTAGCTATTTATTTGTTAGTGAGGTTATCAGTTACTAATGAAATCTGAAACCGTGGACATTTTGAGGTCTGAGGAGGGGAAGGATGGATCACTTTTAATGGCCCTGTGACCTTGATCAGATGTTCTTAATAAGACTGTAAGTCATTTTCCTGGGAGGATTCTCCCTGCTACAGGCCAGCTGGCCTCTGACCATGCTGTGCCCTCCCTGAAGATAAAGCAGACTCCCTTTTTCCTGCCAGTGACTGCTGGCATGGATTCAATAGTACTTCTCAGAATCGTCTCTGGCCTTCTTACTTTCTAGAGAGTCTTTGAGTCTTTCTGAAATCCACTTAGAGAATATGGAAATAAGGCTTTGTTAGGGCAGTGCTGTTTTGTTGGCCAAGCACCTTGCTGACTGCAGGGGTTTCCTTTATAGCACTCATGTCCCTGGTATCTGTGTCCCACAGGGAAGTTGAGTATTCTGCTTCTCTGGGAACTGAGGAAGGCCTCCCATAATTTGCAGAAAGACTTTTGTCTGTAGTGGCTGTGAGTTAAAATGCTCTTTTTGTTGTTGTTGTTGTTGTTTGTTTTGTTTTGTTTTGAGGCGAAGTCTAACTCTGTCACGCAGGCTGGAGTGCAATGGTGTGATCTTGGCTCACTGCAGCCTCCGCCTCCAACATTCAAGCTGTTCTCCTTTCTAGCTTCCCGAGTAGCTGGGACTACAGGTGTGCACCACCAGGCCTGGCTGATGTTTGTATTTTTAGTAGAGTTGGGGTTTCACCATGTTGACCAGACTGGTCTTGAACTCTAGACCTCAGGTGATCCGCCCACCTCGGCCTCCCAAATTGCTGGGATTCCAAGTGTGAGCCACTGCAACTGGCCAGAATGTTTACTTTTTAACTGGTTTCTGCTTCGCAAGTTGATGGCTTGAGCACCATTGTGGCTGCTGCTATGTGGTACGATTTGTATATTCAGTGAGATGCAGAGAACCATAGACTTTGTGACATTTGACTGGAGATATATTTGAATGTGTTAAATTGCCGGTGCAAGGAACAACACAGGAAAGGTTGTAAGGAGAATGTTAGTTTTCAGTGACAAAGATGCTAGATCAGCATGGAAGTAGGAGATTGGGGGGAAGGTGATACGATACCCATTGTATTCTCCTTGTGAAGTCCCTCATGATAATTGCACTTGCAGAATACTACCTAATGTATATGTCGGGAATTTTCTATATATGGGATTAGATAGGCACACCTGGCTGCTTATCTGTGCTAGTTCCTTAGAGCTATAACCCAGGAGGAGGGAGGCTTGCTGAGGGAAAGACTGGCCATGTGTCCAGGAGGTCATTACATCATCCCTTCTTGTTCCTTAACAAGATTGAAGGTTTCTAGCTTATTCTAACCGTCGAGTTCATTTTGGATTTCCACCCGCTGTCTCCAAGATCCTGGTCACCAATCTGCTTACTTTCCCATTTGGGAAAGATTTGCTGTCACCTATGGAAAGAATGACAGTGAGATTCTATAGCTAAGAACATAACAGTGTCACCTTAGAGTAGCTTAGCTTGCTTTCGCCTGTGTGTGGGGCCATAAAAATGTTTTGACTGAAGACACTGTGCTCTGTACCTCAAGTCTCATGGCAAGTAAGCAACTCCCAGAGCCTTGGCTTCATCCTAGAGTTTTGGATCCCATGTAGAGTCAGTGGTTGGTATCCTTTTTTTGGACATGCACATTTAAGAAAAAAAGTACATTCCCACAATGGGCATTATTGGATAGTCTGCTCCACATTCAGTAAGGAATACGGATTCCCTTTGTGTTTTACTCATGGTATTGAGGGCTACTTTCCCATCTTTGCTACACACATCCCTCTTCATACCAGAAAGTACATTAAATGAACTTTTTTTTAAAATTTTTTTTTTTTTAAATGAACATTTTAAATTCATTTTAAGTTTAACCATTACCTTTCCTTTAGGGCAATTGATAGTAGTTTTGTCTTGATAAAATCAAGATAAATTAAGACATGAATGTGAGTCCCCTTACAGAAAATATTAGCCCATGGAGTATCTGGCTCTGGCAAATACTTTTAGGATGGTGGACAAATGAATGCCAATTGGGAAATTTTGTTTTAATTTCTTCCCTAGTAAAGTCAGACAAGGAGTGGACAGAGATTGCCATTGGACATGTCGTTATATTTGTCCCAAAGTCTATTAGGGAAGTTTGTGCTTACATGTTGTACATGCATGAATGTGTGAGATGAATGTAAATATCTGCTCTGGTTGAGTCTCTGCTAGCTTGAACAGTGGTTGGTACATATATACATAGATTGATGAACTAGGGTGGTCGGCTGCTTTCTTCTGTGACTTCTTTCATCTTATATCCATTGCCCCAGTCCCTACCAGCTCACTTTGAAGTTTTGTTTCTTGATTTGATAGTAGGGGCTGATTGCTTTTCATTCTGTTTATCCTGAAGATGAAACACAAACTCAGTGGGCCAACCTCATGGTAATTGGGTCAAGCAATAGAATTTGACTCTCCAGCTAAATGTCAGTGTGTAGGGAATCCCTTTAGGGTCTTTCCAAAATACAGCCAAGCAATGTTTGGCTGCTTAAGATCAAGAAGTGATTGAGGAAGAGAAGATAATGGTCAGGAGGGCTTGTCTGTGTACATGATTCATAGAGAAGAATCCAATTTTATAGAAACCACAGCCTAAATTAGAGAAAGCAAGCTTTTGGATTAAAATGATTTCTGTTGTGGTTGTAACATACCACAGTTTGATTTTTGTCCAGATGAAAACATTTGGTTTGCACTTCAGTAAATATTGCGGAGGCATTGCCAGCTAATTCTGAAAAGTAATGAAATACGGCTTTGGCAAAGAGCAGATGCATTCCGTACTCTGATTGCTCTTATCTGATCCAAGTTCAGATTTTTTTCACATTTGCTAATGCACTTGAATAGTCAGGAGAGAAAATCTGCCTGTAATTTTAATAGGAAATTCTCTATACTGAATGCACTTTCATAATGACCACCCATAAAGTTGTCCCCGGCTCCCCCTGAAAACATCCCACACAATTCCCAACCCTCTAAAACCTAGACCTTTTGTTGATTACTTTTCTAAAATCATAGTTTGTAAAGGAGAGAGATGATGTGGTGTTGCTGGTGAGAAGTCAGCCTGTCTCACTTGCTAATTAATGTGAACAGGACTTGTGTTTTTACCATGCAAAATCCACCCCTGAGAAGACAAGGGCATGTGGGCTCGTGGAGTCCTTTCTTAGCCTCCCTGTTTTCACGTCCTTATTGGTGTTTCACAGCAGGTTGTAGGTGAGCCCTGCTGTGGAAAGGGGAAGGCCTCTGTTTAGAAAGTATTTTCAAGTTTTGAGTCACCTGTCTTCCTGTTTTCAACATTGTAGCTAGCTCCATTCCCATGTTTGTGTATGCCAGACCCACAATGAACTTAGCAAAAGATTGCTTCATCTGACATTTAGAGAAGAAAAATTTCCCTAATAAAATGTCTAGATATGAAGCTGACCCCTTATGAACCAGGATCTATAAGTTTCAAGCTATTTTTAATGAAAAATTTAAAAACACATTGTTACGTTTTCTTTTTTTAAGACAGAGAGTCTCACTCTGTCGCCTAGACGGGAGTGCAGTGGTGCAATTTCGGCTCACTACAACCTCTCCTCCCGGGCTGAAGTGATTCTCCTGCCTCAGTCTCCTGAGTAGCTGGGATTACATGCACCTGCCACCATGCCTGGCTAATTTTTATATTTTTGAGTAGAGACAGGGTTTTGCCATGTTGGCCAGGCTGGTCTCGAACTCTTGACCTCAGGTGATCGGCTCACCTTGGCCTCCCAGAGTCCTGGGATTGCAGGCATGAGCTACCCGGCCTGGCCTGTTATGTATTCAAATACATCTGTTAGATACGAGGTTTCTACCGACTCAGCGCAATATAATTACATAATGTATCCATTCACCCATTTTATACTGAGGAATGTGTGATAATTTTCTCCAGTGATAAATGGCTTGGACTGCTGTGTACCTTGAGGGGTTTGAAATATCCTTTCTTTCATCCTATTTGTATTGAGCAGATTCTTCCTCCTCTGCATTTATTTGTAAATTAGATAACCAAGCTTGCATCTAGGTAAAGAAGAAATAAATGCTCTTTAGATATATGTCTTAATTTTAGTTTCTCGGACACTTTGTGTCTTATGTATTGGAGGTTGTTATTGAGCTGTTTTCTAGATATTTGCCCATAACGTTCAGTGCTTTTCTATCACTGCGATCATTTTCACTTTGGCATGAAATATGAGATGATCTTACTGCTTTTGTCTCAGTAAGGAAAGAAAGAAGCCACTTTGACTTCATTTTTGCCAGTGCTGTGGCTTCTCTGGGTCTGGAATGTCAGTTTGGCCCCTCTGTGATTTTTCGAGTGGACATGCCAGCAGGATTCTTAGAGGGATTTACAGCAGCCACGTGGTGACAGAGCATTGGCATGTGCAGTGTTAGACTCTGTCGGTTTTATTATTTTGTACCTACTTCAGTTTGTGTATGAGGTTAATGAGATGGACGGGTGTGAGGGTGCCCAGCGAAATTCTGGAGGTCTGTTCCTTCTGGGAGAGATGCCGATTGTTGATGAGTGCTCCTCCTGGTTGATGGGTGATGGATTGGCAGCGGCCCTTGGAGGACAATGCCTAGAACAGTCTGGTCATATCCAGGCTTGGGGGCAAAATGTTGCCCTCGTGGAGTACCCACCCGTGCGAAGAATGGGTACAAGCTTAACCTTTGAACTAAGGTTACTCTGGTGGTGGTTAACCAACCCCCACCCCCCAAGTTCATTTTTATTCCACTTCAATTCCTTTCCTACACTTTCTTGGCTTTTCCCAGTTTTCCTTCCATTAAACATATTACATCTCGATTTCCCCATCTGGTTTATGAATCCTTCATTCCCATTTCTTTTTCTTCTCTCTCTCTCTTTCTGTCTCTCTCTTTTTTTTTTTTTTTTTTAAAGACCAAGTCTCACTTTGTCACCCAGGCTGAGTGCAGTTGGGGCAGTCTCGGCTCACTGCAACCTCTGCTTTCTGGGTTTAAGCGAGTCTCCTGACCGAGCCTCCCAACTAGCTGGGATTATAGGCGTGTGCCACCATGCCTGGCTAATTTTTTGCATTTTTAGTAGAGACTGGGTTTCTCCATATTGGCCAGGTAGGTCTTGAACTCCTGACCTTGTGATCCACCTGCCTTGGCCTCCTAAAGTGCTGGAATTACAGGCATGAGCCACAGCACCCAGCCACCTATTTTTCTTTGTTGATGCTTTGGCTTTAAATCCAAATCAACATGCCCATCATCTGAATAGATGCAGAATCATCTTTTAGGTTGAAAACAATGTGTTTTTCCTGTGTCCCCATTATGTAGAAGAAATATTGTTCTTTCCCACCTCTGACTTCAAGACAAGTTCCATCAGAGGTTTTTAGTATCATTATAAGGTATTACTTTGAGAGCAAGTTCCTCAGAATCACCCTTATTGCTCAATGGGTGTTTCTCTTTCTAATCTTACATTTTTTCTATTTCAGCCTCTGACTTTCTTTTATAGGACCCAGCAGGTCACATCATGTATTTATATTTGCTGAGGAACCATTACAACAAATGCATTCATAATATTGTTTTTTTTCGTGCTTTTCTTTTTTCTTTTTCTCTTTCTTTCTTTTTTTTTTTTTGAGATGGAGTCTCGCTCTGTCGCCCTGGCTGGAGTGCAGTGGCACGATCTCAGCTCCTTGCAACCTCCATCTCCTGGGTTCAAGCGATTCTCCTGCCTCAGCCTGCCAGGTAGCTGGGACTACAGGCATGCACCACCATGCCCAGCTAAGTTTTGTATTTTTAGTAGAGATGGGCTTTCACCGTATTGGACAGACTGGTCTCAAACTCCTGACTTTGTGATCCACCCACCTCAGGCTCCCACCCGGCCTGTTCTTCGCTTTTGTTAAAAAATTGTTGTATGGGCTGGGCGTGATGGCTCCACACCTGTAATCCCAGTGCTTTGGGAGTTCAGGTAGGAAGATCACTTGAGGTCAGGAGTTTGAGACCAGCCTCAGCAATGTAGCAAGACCCTTGTCCCTACAAAAAATTAAAAAATTACCTGGGTGTGGTGGTGTGCCCCTGTAGTCCCAGTTGCAGTTGACTGAGGAGGGGAGGGTCTTGTGCCCAGGAGGTCGAGGCTGCAGTGAGGTCAAGATCACACCCCTGCATTCCAGCCTGGGTGATAGCATGATTCCTTGTCTCAAAAACAATTATATTATCCTCTTTGGCTATCAAGAAAGTCTGGATGCTGAGCTGAGCGTCTAGATGTTTTCTCTGTTTTAGGTCTTTGTAACATAAACTCAGTCTTCACCCTTTCTCTGAGCATCTTGAGTGTAAGGAAATGTGATAGTTGCTTCATGCTGCTTCTCTAACATTCGAGTTTTTAAAAATCCTCAACAGATTCTGTTAAGTGGAAGTTAATTTCTTATTTCTGTTGTGCTTCCCATGGATTTTTACCTGATTCTCTTTGAATCATAGAATATTTTTTATTGGCTCTTACTGCTGTGCTTTTATATTGCTCCCACATGGCCTCATTTGTGGAGTTTATTGCCTTTGCAACTGAGGGAAGAGAGGAAGGCTGGAGGGGTGATGGCTCTCCTCCTGAAATACATGCCTGTAACCTTTCAGTCCCTCCTGCTTCTCCTGTTACTGTTTCCCTCTGACAAATGGTTGAATTGGCTGCAGAAGTTACTATAAGAAAGAGCTACACAAGAACCTGTTGTTTTGTTTTGTTCGAGACGGAGTCTCGCTCTTGTTGCCCAGGCTGGAGTATGGTGGCATTATTTTGGCTCACTGCAACCTCTGCCTCCCAGGTTCAAGCAGTTTTCCTGCTTCAGCCTTCAGAGTAGCTGGGATTATAGGCACGCATCACCATGCCCAGCTAATGTTTTGTATTTTTAGTAGAGATGGGATTTCACTATGTTGGCCAGGCTGGTCTCGAACTCCTGACCTCAGGCGATCCGCCTGCCTCGGCCTCCCAAAGTGCTGGGATTACAGGCATGAGCCACCTCGCCCGGCAGAACCTGCTGTTTTTATACTAATTTGTCGTTTAGATTTCAGCTGCTAGTTACTGCCTCCAAGACATAGTATAGGAAGGCTGTTCGTTAGAAGAAATTCAACATGGATATTTTTATCTAGAAGAAACATTTAACCTATCCTATCTTCTTTTAAAAGGGGGAAATTTAATGGCAGAGTGTAAAACTTACACGTTCTCTCCTGATAGTATGATTGACACCAAATGTTAGATCTATAGTAAAATAATTTGAACATTTTTTGAGTGCCGCTGTACCTAATCTTGCTTTTTCATGAATATTTATAAAGGTAGATTTAGGGAAGAGAGATGAACAATATTGTTGTATTTGGCTATGTATATAACCTGCCTATACCCATGAATGGTGGTACCCTAATGAAAACCGTGGTAATGTCTCCTGTTTTCTTAGTCAGTCTTGTCCTTACTGTAAAACCATTTACATTAAGAGCATATACTTTGTTCCAGTGGAAATGTGGATATTTTCTTGTCTTTCTTTTAACTCCTGACTCTTTATTTACTCTCTGTTCTATTTGATTTTCTCCAGTTCTGTGTCAGGTCTAAAAACCTACTTTCTGTCCAGAATCTACTTCTAAATGGAGACAATCAAGTTGAGGCGAACAAAATATTATAGGCTTTTGTAAGACCAAATTGAAATCTTATGTCTACAGAGATTCTTTTTGCTGACTACATCTCTTTGGAGTTTCCTATCCACCCAGTGATGTGATTCACATAATTTAGGGGGGTGCGGTTCTGAACATTGGTAGGTCATAAAGATGCCTGCAGGAAAAGGAAGAGGTTGTAGGTCCCATGTAGTCTTTGCATTTTGGGGAGATGGGTTCTCGGTTTGCCATCTCCACTCCTGATACTCACCATTTTGTCACTGAGCATATAGTTCCAAAGCTGAACAGAATTTTTTTTTTTTTTTTTTTTTTTTTGAGTCTCGCTCTGTCACCCAGGCTGAAGTACAGTGGTATGATCTTGGCTCACTGCAACCTCTGCCTCCCAGGTTCAAATGATTCTCCTGCCTCAGCCTCCCGAGTAGCTGGGATTACAGGCACCCATCACCACACCCACTTAATTTTCATATTTTTAGTAGAGATGGGGTTTCACTGTGTTGGCCAGGCTGGTCTCAACCTCCTGTCCTCAGGTGATCGAGTAGCTGCAGCCTCCCAGACTGCTGGGATTACAGGTGTTAGCCACCACACCAGGCCCCAGAAGTAGTTTTAAGTGTATGTTTAAATCTTGAGATCTTTGAGTTTCCTATGTCGATAGGAGAGTGAATTGGTGATTTATCTCTTTGTTGACATTAATGAAGTGTTATTAGCTCATTCTTAGGAAGGCAGGCAAGAGAAGACAGGAATTTCATATTTATTAGTTCTTTTACTGTTAATTAGACTGAAGGGAATTTTGTTTGGATTTAAGCTGCCTCTCTTCCCAAACTATATACGAATGACCTGATTGTATCTCCTGAATTGCCTTTGTTTGATAAAGAAGACGTATATTTTGCCTTTTTAGAATATTGAGCCTAAGGGTGGGCATGGGGGCTCACGCCTGTAAGCCGGGTACATTGGGAGGCCAAGGCAGGAGGATTGCTTGAGTCCAGAAGTTTCAGACCAACCTTGGTCAACATAGCGACACTCTGTCTCTACAAAAATTACAAAAAATTAGCCAGGTGTGGTGTTGCATGCCTGTAGCCCCAGCTTTACCCCAGTAAAGGCTACAATGAGCTGTGATCAGGCCATTGCACTCCACTTGGGCAGCAGAGCGAGAAACTTTATTAAAAAAATAACAGGCCATGCATGGTGCCTCATGCCTGCAATCCTAGCACTTTGGGAGGCTGAGGCGGGTAGATTCTGAGGTCAGGAGTTTGAGACCACCCTGGCCAACATGGTGAAACCCCATCTCTACTAAAATGTGTAAAATTAGCTGAGTGTTGTGGCGTGCACCGACAGTTCCAGTTACTTGGGAGGCTGAGGCAGGAGAATCACTTGAACCCCGGAGGCGGAGGTTGCAGTGAGCCAAGAGCACACCGCTGCACTCCAGTTTCAAGTTCAACACTTTCACCTGGGGCAGCTAGGAATTTATTTGGGTAATTTTGCATACAGTTAACCTAATCATGACATCAAAGTGGCTTCCAAAACCATTGGTATTTGTGGGAATTCGTATCTACCATTCACCCCTCATGAATACAACACAGTGATTTTATATAATGAAATGTTATATTCTGTTTTTACTTCTAGCTTCTCTGGTTGTCTTTTCTTCTCTTATTGTCTTGTTTGGTAATTCAAAGTGGTCTGTCTTTCTTAGCAGTGGGTAGGTGTTTTTATTTTACTTACTTTTTTGTTCAATCCTTGGAGGTGTTTTTGTTTTTTTCTCAAATGATATTAAGATCAGATTTTAAAAAATCCTGATGCGTTCTGTTTTGCGTCATCTTCCTGCTGGAGTAGTTTACTTAAAATACGTTTAAAAGGCACAGATGATCTTGGGCGTATTTGAAAAATAGATTAAAAATGGCAGTAGAGATCAGTTGCTTCGTTTTTCTCCTCGATTGCGAGGTTTTAGGATCAGTCTTCACTGTGGTGTTCCTTCTGGAAAGGGTGAGGGTCCAGGCTTGTGTTTGAGCTGTCTGTCTTCATCCACCAGGTTCTCCTGCGCTGCCCAACAGCATGGTGTATTTTGGAAGCTCTCAGGATGAGGAGGATGTCGAGGAGGAAGATGATGAGACTGAAGATGTCAAAACAGCCACCAACAATGCTTCATCTTCATGCCAGTCGACCCCCAGGAAAGGAAAAACCCACAAACATGTTCACAACGGGCATGGTAGGTCACCCGTTGAGCTTGGGTAACAAAGAATCTAAGCTTTGGGTGAGAACTGGAAGAGAGCCTCTGTTGAGTAGAGATGAGATGAAGGCAAACCTTACTCTGGGTACTTTTCCAGGGCCAGACTCTTCAGGGGCAAAGGGATGATTAGTGCAGCATTTTGTGGTGCACGGTGTTCTCGGCGAGTGTAGATTATTATGTTGTGGAGGTGACGGTAAATCCTGATAGCTAATAGGCACCAAAACAAGGAAAGACCACATCTACATGGGGGGGATGGTCAAGAAGATTTGGTGAAACAACATCTGTGTCCCCTTTTAATTACTAATGTGATTTTGGCATGTGGACATGGTATAGGAATTCTTCCTATGGAATTGCACATTTTGAAGTGGACTGATTTTCCCCTTGAGTGTATCATGTAGAGGAGGAGGATAAAGGGCAGGAACAAAAGTTTGGGTATCTAATTTGGTTAAAGAAAGCACCCAGTGGTGTTTTTGTTTGTTTCGAGACTGAGTTTCACTCTTGCTGCCCAGGCTGGGGTGCAGTGGTGTGATGTTGACTCACCACAACCTCCGCCTCCCGGGTTCAAGCCATTCTCCTGCCTCAGCCTCCTGAGTATCTGGGATTACAGGCATGTGCCACCACACCTGGCTAATTTTTTTGTATTTTCAGTAGAGACGGGGTTTCACCATGTTGCTCGGCTGGTCTTGAACTCCCAACCTCAGGTGGTCCGCCGGCATCGGCCTCCCAAAGTGCTGGGATTACAGGTGTGAGCCACCACGCCCGGCCAGCGCCTAGTGGTTTTTCAATAGAGAAGTGACTTAAATGGAATTGTGCCCTGAAAACATAAAGCTGGCATCGATGATGAGGATTTCTTAAAGGGAAATAACGTGAAGAAATGCATAGTGAGGTTAACTGTAGGCAATTCCTGACCAAAGGTAACAAGTGTTACTAAACATTGGTTGTGCAGTATACATTGGAGGATGTAGAATAGATATAAAAAGGAGTGGTTTCAGAGCCGAACAGAGATAGCGCTGAACTAACTGGAATTGCACTGAGTGGGGGGATGAGCGTAAGAAAAGAGGAAAGAAAGAGGAGAGAAGCCAAGAGAATGGAATTCAGGATGTGTGGCTGTTTTCTGTTGCCCTCCTACCAGCTACTCCAGTATACATACATTACTTAGGACCCACTGAGACCCTGTGAGATAGAGAAGCCTTGTCTACACGTGGCAGAAAATCAGTGCTGCCTGGAAGTGACTGAGGCAAAGGAGAGCTGCTCATTTTTCTCCTCAGTGCCTGTGCTCTGAGCTCTCTTTTGTCCTTCTGGATTCAGTGGGAAATAGAAGCTCAGGACAAGCACAGTGTAGACAAGATGGAAATCTCCGTCTAGCTTTCATTATTGTTGGGCATTTCTGCTCTCTCCACTTAACAGCTGTTTACCTGGCTTGCCTCTTGCTTTGGTTGCATTTAGGTGACACATATGCATAGTGGAGGGTTCCATTTCTTTTTAATGACTTACAGATTCATTGGAGAGATGGAACAAATACAAAATGTAACTAAATGTTAACCTTTCGGGAAACGATTGTTACCTGCAGTTGTGGTCATCAGGGCATCTGGATGGTTGGAAGAGAGATGTGTACAGATGAAATTTCTAGGGAAGAACAAGAGATGAGGAATAATGCCTGTTTTGGGGACGGTTGCCTGTTGTCCCGCCCATGTGGAGGTCTGTTCTGTGGTGACCTGGAAAGACCTGGGCAGGAGATAGAATTCTAATAACAGAATAGGGGACTGTTGATGATTTTAGATGTGGTAGTAACAGGAAATGGGTCAAGTTCTGAATGATGCCTCTGGCAGCAGAGTTTTGTTTGCAATAAAGGAAAAAATAATTGTATCCAGAGCATTCCCTCCAGGCAGCAGCTGATGTGAACTTGGATTTGAGAAGATGCACTGGGATATCTTTTCCCAGGGGCCTGTGGAGGCGGTGGGGGTGGGGGAGTGAAGGTAATTGAATAGGAATTAGGCAGGGGTCGATTTGGGGAATGGTGATGACTTTATAATCTTTTGAGTTTGTGTTGTTGGTTAATGACAACAGAATTGAGAATACACCAGGAATTTATTATTTTGGAGCTACTGGTTGAAGCTGCCTGAATAAGTAAAGTTTTTGAAATATAATATGGATAGAAAGGAACTTCCGGAGAACTTTTTCTTCTTGTGTAGGAATTTAATTTCCTAGTTTTCTTTTTGGTTGAATACAGATTCAAGAGTAAAGAAATATGAACAAAACATGAAATGACTCTCATCTTATTTTCTGCATGGCTGTTTGATATCTGTTTCATCGGTATAGTATCAGATTGGGTCCTTTTCATAAGTTGTTTTTCACCCTTTCACGGTGATTTGGCAGGTGAATTTATCTGACGTCTTGATCAGTTGAGTTCATCCCATGTATACTAGTGCAGTTGCCCTGGGGTCCCCAACTTTTTTGTTTTCCAGTGTGTTTGAGCTTGATGTAGAGACATTGGATTTATGTGCTGATTTTTTTCATGAATTCATTTTGTTTTTTTGTTTTGAGGCAGAGTCTTACTCTGTCGCCAAGGCTGGAATTCAGTGGCACAGTCTTGGCTCATTGTAACCTCTGCCTCCCGGGTTCAAACCATCCTCCTTCCTCAGCCTCCCAAGTAGCTGGGACTACAAGCATCCGCCACCATGCCCGGCTAATTTTTGGATTTTTAGTAGGGTTGGGCATTCATCATGTTGGCCAGGCTGATCTTGAACTCTTCACCTTGTGATCTGCCCGCCTTGGCCTCCCAGACAGAGTGCTGGGATTACAAGCGTGAGCCACTGTGCCGGCTGGTTGTAGTTTTTGACATTAAGAATCATCACCTGCATGGATCTTAGCTATTTGCAGGGGCAGTGACTATCTGGCAGCACATTACATGGAGTATATGAAGGAAGGGGTGGAATGAGGGAGAGGGGATCAGCTGAATACTCACCTAAAGGAAGGGATAACGATTCTGCATTGACCAATGTCATTGCCACTAGGAGTCAAGGAAAGTGTAGCTATCTGTAGATATATATCTAGGTGCATTTATACACAGATAAACTTCAGAGTTTTGAAAATCTTTCGGAGATTCTCATGATTTATTTTTCTGTCCTTACAATCTATTCCCAAGGTTTCACTATGTTAAACAGTTAATATTTGCCTGAAAATACCACGGGTATTGAAAACGGTTTAAAATATTCACTTTGGGGATTTGCTTGTCAATTCAGGTATTTCTAGAAACATTGTTGGGATGTTTTTGTATCCTAATGAATTTCAGTGGTCTGTAGGTGAGAGGCTGGTAGGATAGTGTGAGTCTTGGCTCCAGGATGTGGGGACTAGGAGGACTAGGTGGAACTAGGATTCTCAAGCAAGCACCGACACACCCGCTTTCTCCTGTTTCCTGAGTTGTGCCCGTGACCCTCCCTCCTTTTCCTCTTTCTCCCTGGCTCTTCTGTCATCCTTTCTTTTACAACAGAGTCACAGCATCAGATAGAGGAGCTGCAGGAAGCATACCCAAACCAGCTGGCCTTAGTCAAGGCACTAATTGGACTGAAACATACAAACCTTTCTGTGCTTCCTTTTCTGAGGCTTTTAGATAACCAAACTGAAAGGCCCTTGTCACATCCCTGAGGAAGAGGCTTACAGCTTTAGTTAAATTGAGGACATCTGTGATTAGCCCTGCCCTCAGTCTCCAAGCCTCTACCATTTTGATGAAGTTGTGTTTGAGTTGTGAATGGGTTGATTTCAACCCAGTAGAGTCCCTGAACTGCCATCCTGGGAGAAGCCATGGGGCTGTGCTGTGCAGTGTGTTTACCTGCACCTCAACTTCAGGGGAAGTTTGATGGAGGGATGGTTGTAGGCCCAAGAGACCTGTGTTTAGGTCCATCCAGACTGCAGCCCTTCCTGCTGTCCTATTCTGTTGTCCAAAGTCCCCAGTCACATCCCTGTTCAGTCTGTTAGGCCTGCCCATTCCTGGAGCAGGCGCGCCCTTCCCTGGCTGTGTCCCTCTGCAGTTTAGTTGACGGCTCTTCATCAGCGTCATAGAGAAGTCTGAATCTTCTTTAGTCTGAGGTTTTTCTTTTTGTTGCTATGCCTCGGCACTTTTTAGATCTTAAACAAACCTGGCCAAATTCCATTTCCTATGGGATGTTCAAAAAACCAAGCAAGTCAAAGAGACACAAGCACGAAACCAACTCCACTGGAATTTTTCCTACAAAATTTGTGAGTTTTCATAAATGTGAATACTTGTTAGGAAAGATTTCATGTTTATGTGTTCCTGAAATTGCTGTATTTGTGGCGGATTTGGAGGGAGCCCAGACTCATTTCACTGGGATAAGTGTTGAAACATCTTTGCCGTATTAACAATGGTGAATGATATTAACCATTTATGGAGTTACCTTTTCTTTCCTAAATCAAATAAATTTAACTTCTATTTAAATGAGAAACATGTAAACCCCTGTGCTCACCTAAGTTCTCTGGAACATAGCGCAGATGAACATGGCCGTAGGATCTATGCATAAGGAGCTAATGGAGTATGATGTCTCCCAGTACATCTGTCAGAAATGTCATAAGATACTCAGTTCCATCTGTGTGTTTCTCCTGATGACACAGGTTTTAATATCTTGTTCATCTTTGTCATTTCCTGTCACTTGATGCCACTTGGGTGACTTGCTCTCCCTGTCCCTTGTGTGCCTCACACCTTTTGTGTTGTGCCACCCATCTCTCACACCTGTGTACCAAGGTCATTAATCTGAGGGGCATGGGCTGTTGGCTGGAAGCAGCTCAGACACTCCAGTGATTGTTGGGGTTCCATTAAGAAAGACATTTTGTAGTTTTTTATATGTTTGTGGGTTTTGTGTATTCGTTTTCCCTTTGTAGGCCTCTGAGTACTAAGTCTTTTGTGAATTCGTATGAAAAGAAAATGGGACCTGAGTCTTTAGTTGTGAGGCAGTCATTGAATGCGCAGATCACCAGCTTAGTTTTTTCTCTCCCTGCCTCCCTTCCTTTATGAAGGGGGAAGGATGCTAGTTACTCAAGAGATGCTTGCAATTTTGCCCTTGCCCAAACTGGCCAATTCCAGCCAGGTGTCAAGGTTTTGAAATGACTCTTGCAGTGTTGGGGCTGTCCATCACTGCAAGAATTTATCCTTCTCTTGGAAGAACTTCAACAGTTTTGCTTTCCGGTAAGTGAGGCCTGTGGTGCTTGAGTTTCTGCTCTCGGATCTGTGTCAAGAAGCCAGCCTCACAGGCCACTGGGACATACGACTCTGCAGAAGCCTTCCTGCTGTTGCCACATGGCTTGAACAGCCTTGGAAGCCAAGGAGTAACAGTCTACAGGATGGCTGTGCTTCCTTATGATGCCAGTGGAGGGAATGGAATAAAGCCAGCTTAGTAATGTACAGGGCACTTGGAGTGCTCCTCTGATTTCACATGGCTCAGGGGAACATGGTGGTTTCATGAACCCGAAGTCAGCTTTGAAGAAGCTAATGTCAGCCTCATGTTCAGGCCGTATTGTAGGAAAACACTGAGCTCTCAGTACCTAGCTAGCTGTGCTGCCTTCGCCAGTCTGTTTTACATTCGCTTTTATATCAAGGCAGATGACAAGGAAACAAAGGACGTCAGTTTAATAAAGGAAACACTTGTGATGTTCAGAGTAACCCCTCAGGCAAGAGGTGCTAATTGAATGTAAGAGTATTTCTGAAGTTACTATTTTCAACAGTAGATAAGGAAATTATTGATCATCTCATCATCCAAAATTGATAAAAACCAAAGTGTAGCATTCTTTCAAAATTATACCTTTTTCAGCTGTGGAATATTCTCATGCCCAACATTGCTACTTCCCCAACCATTTCTAGATCATTAAAATTACACTATAATGCCATATTGCTCAATATGCATATTTGTTGTCATTTTGTCTGTTCATTTCCTAGGAATGTCTTTGCCACCATCAAACAGTTATCAGGAACTTAGTTACATGCCTTTTTTTTTTTTTAGCTACTCGTTAGCTGAGTGTTCTTGGGCAAGGCATTAATTTAGCTTCTCTGATTCTTAATTTCCACTCCTGTTAAATCAGCATGATGGAGGAGATTAGCAATCATTGGTCCATTCATTGATTCTTTGATATCCCAGCATAAGGAAACAATTTGGCTTTATCATGGACAGCAGCAAAGCCATACAGATCTCTAACGGTGGATGCCGGCCTTGTCATGTGTTCAAGGGAAATGTCATTTCCAAGATCACTGTTCAGCTGGGAGAAGGTTCCCAACTAAAATTTTGTCCCTGTAATCCGTTCTTCTTTCTCTGAGATGATAGTGCCTTGTCCAGATTAAAACATTTATATCCCACCCTGTCTCCAACCCCATTCACATTGCTGTCTATACTTTATCTTCTTCATTCTCTTATAAGCCATAGGAAAACTGATATCTTATTGCATCATCCAATCAAAGGTTGAATTGATGAAAGTCAGTAGTGATCCCAGTCGACAACAGTGACTTACACAGAATCCTCCAAGTGGTCAGACTGCTGGGATCACCTAGAACTTTGTTTTCACATGTAATAAATACAGATCAAACGTTGACAACAGTTCCCATTGTAGTTATTTCCTGCAAAATTTCACTGAGTTTTAAAATTTCTTTGTAAATTTAGAGCAGAATTCCTAGAAATTCTTTATAGTAGGATTTCATTATGGATATCTGTCAGTCACCAAAGGGAGTTATTATTTAAATGTGACATAATGTAAAATGAAACAGATCTTCCTACAGAGGGTTCCTTGCAGTAAAAAGGCAATCAGGCACCAGTGCCTTGCAAATCTAAGCAAGCTTGGAGCTCTGCAGATGCTGTCAGAAAAGAGGTTAATTTTCTGAACCTGAAGCAGGCCTACTCTGATCCACAGACAGAAGGAAGAGTCCCGGAGAGTGCCACACCTCAGGCCACGTCAGGTGCTGTGTAACTGCCAGGGGAGGCCCAGGTCCTGGCTTAGCCCCGGAACTAGCATTTTCTCTTGCATTATAGCCTACCACTTGTTCTTAATAGAAACCCACTGGCCCCACATTGTGCCAACAGACGAGGTACCCAAGCCATGCCATGCTGCATCTGTGACTTCAGGAAGCTATGATGCTCCAGCCTTACCCCTGTTGGCTGATATTTGAGTGCCATTGGTGAACAGAGGCAGAGCACGAGCCATGCTTTAGATGAGAGTAAGTTCTGTGGCTGCAATGGAAAGAACAGTTTAGATACAGCGTGTTAAGGTGAGAGCGCAATCTTCCCTCCTCACACTTCAGTTTTACTCCTTCATTTTTAGAAAACATTAAAATGTAGAGGCAGATGATCTTCATGTCCTTTTGGTTTCTGACTTCAGTGACGAAGGCGCAGGCGTTAAAATAGGTTTTCTAGCAGGACAAACCTGGATGAGGGCATCACGATTGTGTATTCAAGCAGCTGGTTGGATGGAATTGTTGAATCTTTCACAAGAGAAAGGGGAGAGCAAGCTGGGTTTTTTTTAGTGACTTCTCCATTACAGGGTATTTCTCTTACGGATTTATGTTTCCCCCCATTTTATATGCTCAAGCTGTTGAGGTGTGTCAGGAAACCTAGCAACATCTGTATCCTCCCCAGAGGAATCACCCTGGCTGAAATGTGGGGAAATAAACACACAGAAAACAAAGTGTGGAAAACTGATGCTTTACTACTGGGGCAGATTTGGCCAAAATTTTAATTAGGCCACATTTCAAGGAGTGCAGCTTTATTTCAGCTGCTAGCTGAAGAACCTAGAACCCAGACTGCCAGGGGTGTCTTGTTTCTTCTTGTTTCTCCACAAACAGAACAGGAGAGTGGCTCTGGGCATGGAGCCGGGACATCTGGCCTCATGGCAGAGGTGGCATGAGGGGACACACACACCATCCACAGTGTCCTGCCATCAGCTTCCGCATGGGCCTGTCAGACTTCTTCCTTGGAGCAGGAGTCCTGAGGCCGGTAGTTGCCTGCAAGAGCCTGCTGTCCCCAGGCAGATGTTTTGTCTTGCAAACATTACACAGGACTCTAATGTGCTCATTTATAATTCACTGAACATCCTAATGGAGATGGACTTGTTTATTAAAATATGTACTCTGAAATGATTTGGACAGCATCGCATGAGCTTTTAACCTTGGGTTAGCACTCAAGGGTTACAATAACAATGCTCCCAGCAACTTCTATTTCAATAGTGCATCAGAGTTTCCGAAATACTCTTACGTATAGAGAATCTCAAATGATTCTAAAAATAGAGCCCTTAGGTAATGACTATTTGGGAACAAAACAACACAATCAAAACACTGCTTTGTGGGTATTTATATTACAGGTTGATATTTGAAATGCCTAGATTTTTTAAGTTCATAAGTGGTTATTTTTTCCAGAGGGTAAGTGAGGTAGGCTAAAGGAATTAATAAATGCATTTGCAATGAATTTGGCATGGCTTTTCTGAGTCCTTTGTGGAGGAGAACTTGGTGAAGACTCGTTGCTAAATCAGCTGCATATATATTTTTAAAATGCTTTTTTATAACTTAAAAAATGGAAGAAGAGTGGCTATTGTTTCTTTTTGTGCACATCTTTTTCTGAAGAGGGATATTTCTCAGAAGACTTTTTAAACAACATGTCATTGGACTCCCAGCTGGAATGATTTAATTGCTTTTAGATTCACACCGGGGGTATGTTGTGTAAGGGCCAAAAAGCAATCATTTGGATGAGTTTATCGCATTTCTGCTCTGTGGTTGCCTTCGAGGGGCATTGAGCCCTCTCTTTGTCTGGGGTGGTGGAGGGGCGCGTAGAGCAGGGTCAGGAGCTTGCCATAGCACTGCTATGTTCAGTGGAGACACTTTCCAACAGACAAATGCTTTTTTTTTTTTTTTTTTTTAAACCCCAATTGTAGTTCTCATGTGATATCCTCCTTACCTCTTTTTAACCTCTGGCAGCTCCATTTTTTTCCTGTTGAGGCAAGTGAGTATTTCAAAAGGTTGGAATATGGGATGGGAGCTTTTTTTTTTTTTTTTTTTTTTTTAAAAAAAAAAAAGAGTAGTAATGCTTATAGAGAACAGTTATGCAATATCTGTTTCTGACCACCCCCTTTCCACATTTAGGGCAGTGTTCCTTAGAGGCCATTTGCTAGAATGGTTGAGAGCATCGTGATTCTAGCACACTTGGGCTATTTTTCTGTGTTTTAGTTTTCTTATCACTCAAGAAGAGATCATAGGTTTTGGTAAGAACCAAATGAATTGGTAGACATTAGAACAGTTAATGCTAGAGACTGCTGTGTTGCATATTATTATTAACATAACATGATTGAAAAGATCTGGCCCCTGCAACAACCTTGTAATTGCTAATAAAACCTGAGAAAGTTTGTGTATCTCAAATGTCTGGGACACGATGAGGGCTATCAGAGTTGACAATTAATTCCCTTGAGTGTTGTGACATTATCCACCTCACCAGAACTGTGTTACGAGCTGTTTCCATGTGGTAGAAGGTCTTGGAAATTCCTGTGTCAGGTTCAGCATTCTTTCCGTTTCTTCTTGCTTTGCTAAAGTATTTGTTCCACTGCCCACGTAGGAGACATCGGGGGGTACAGGTACACACTTCAGACAGCTGGCCCAGGCCCCATGAGTTTAGTGTTGTGGGGATGTTATAGCCCCACCTTTGTAACTTTCTGTGACAGGCAGCTAGAAGATGGTGTACCTGGTGGAGGAAGAGAAGCTTTTAGCTCTGATACCTCTTCTTAGCCCAGCGTCATTAGGCTGGTTATTTGACCTCTTCAAGCTTTTGTTTTCCTTTTTTGTAAAATTATTAATACCTGAATCAAAATGCTACTTGGGGTTGTGGGGAAGGAGGATATGTTAGGTGGGGTTCATTACTCACAGGTATGGATGCAGAACCCACAGAGAGGGCTGACTGTATTTAGTTTTTTTGTTTTAATATTTTTACTTTGAAAATGACCAAGTTGCTTGTAACTTGTATAATCAATGGTGTCGACGCCTGTGCTGCACCTTCAAGGGTGTTTGTCTCTTGGTGTGTAGTCAATAGTTATAGATCCCTTTCTCAAATCCAGAGGTGGGCCAGAATTTTTTTTTTTTTTTGAGACGACGTCTTGCTCTGTTGCCCGGCTTGAGCGCAGTGGCACCATCTCAGCTCACCGCGATCTCCGCCTCTTGGGTTCAAGCGATTCCCCTGCCTCAGTGTCCCGAGTAGCTGGGACTACAGGCCCTTGTCCCCACACCGGTCTAATTTTATTTATTTATTTATTTTGGAGACAGAGTCTGAGTCTTTCACCAGGCTGGAGTGCAGTGGTGCGATCTCAGCTCACTGCAACCTCCGTATCCTGGGATCAAGCGATTCTCCTGCCTCTGCCTCCCGAGTAGCTGGGATTACAGGCATGAACCACCATGCTTAGCTAATTTTTTTGTGTTTTTAGTAGAGATGGGGTTTCACCATGTTGGCTGGGATGGTCTCAATCTCCTGACCTTGTTATCCACCCGCCTCTGCCTCCCAGAGTGCTGGGATTACAGGCATGAGCCACCACGCCTGGCCCGGTGATCCAGAATTCTTATCACTGACGTCAGATGTGATTGGCCTTTTATAAATCATTGTTTTTAGAATTTAAGGTTTTATGAAACCCAAAACTGCAGAAACACGTGATTCATTTGTTCTTTAGGAGTTATCGCTATCCTTTTCTGAGTGTAACCTGCAGTTCTGTGCTCTCATCTTGATTCTTGCCAATGATAAAGCACGAGACCCTTGCAGACCCACTGTCCATTGCCCTATAAGGCCATTCGTCCAGATGTTCCTCCCTCGCCGTGAATGCAAACACCTTAGAGCGACGGATGCCCACACAGGCTGCGGGCTAGTTATTATCAAGTCTGCAGTCCTTTCCCCAGAGCTTTTGGGGGCAAGAGGGCCAATAAACCATTTTTCAGTGACAAAAACCATTTGTCCCGATTTATGGTCTTTCTGTTGTCCTGACCTTTATATTCTTATACAGGTCTTAGGCCTTTTAATCTTCAGTGTTGTATGTGAGCAGGATTATATGTAAGAGATTTGTGTAAAGGGCTGATATATCCAACTCTTAGTTATTTTATCATTGCATATAACACTTGTAGATCGTTACGTCGGTCACAACCAAGTGGCGATTGGTGGGAAAAATATTACAGAATGTGAGTTGTTCTATAGAAAAGGAAGGATGCAGTTGGCTTTAAACATTCTATTTCCATATTTCTACTATAATTGTGATCAGAGTGAAAGAGATTTCAACGTTTGAAATTTCCAGAAGGGTTTTACAAACCCTGTAATCCGGTAGAATTTGCTTATGATACTGGAAGTTTGGAGTAGAGAGGCAGATGACGCTTCCGTCTCCTGCATCCCAGGTTGACATTTGTTCCCTCTGCCAGTGAGCTGCTGGCTGGCTGCAAGGTGATAATGGGGCTTTTGCTCACCTAAGCTGTGTTTTTGCAGCTTTCCCTAGTTTTACACGTGGATGCTGTAGCTAAGTTAGAGGAGCTGTTTTGGCCCAGGGCAAACCGGGTTACAGCACTCACACATGCTACATTAAAATCCATTTGAACTGTTGGCACAGGTTGGCAGACATTCCATTGTTTTCAGACAATAGTGACGCAAAGTTGAACTGGCTCCAGGGAGCAAGTGTGGCATTTGTACAGTAACAGGAATTTAATGCCAGCCAATTGACGGAGTCTGTGCCTTGCCCAAGTGAGGATGCCTTGTAATGACATGACGCATACATTTAAATATCTGGCTTGAGATCAGAAACTTGTGGTGGATCTCTTTCCCTTGCTTAACACATTTCTTCTTTATTTACAGTGATTCCTTTTTTTTTTTTGCCCCTTTGTTTTGGAGTGTGGACAGGAAGAAGGTCTTTTAATTTGGGGGTTAGTTGGATCCCGTCTTCAGGGTCTTCTGTTCATTCTTTTCCTCTCTTTCCTTGCTAGCAGATGTTTCGGCTGACTTCCTGTAATGATCGTTGTCTAGATTTCTCTTTCAAGGAGGTTAGGCCTTCTGAACTGTGTTATTTCAGGTCATACACTGCATAATCCCAGGATATCTCATAACTTTTGCTTGGATGCCAAGTCAGGACTCCTGTTTCATACTCACCAAATAAAACACTTCAGGATTCCCTCCTTGTGTTTGGATGAGGTGCCTTTATTAGCAAGGGTACTTAGCAAGATGGGGGCATGTGGTTCTGGGAAGCACTTGGAGGCAGGCAAAAGGAGGAGGCTGGCTTTGTCAGCTTTCTCTGCAAATTATTTTTTTCACATGTGAATCTTTGCCATTGCAGCATGAGCTTTCAAAAAGATCATCCTTCTTACATTTGCATAACTCTTTTCTCTGAAGAACGCAAAGCGCTTTACATACTTCATTTAAAATACTTTAGCAAGTCCTGGAGGGCAGATAAGAGGAAGCAGCCAGCTGGTCTGTAGTTCAGGGAATTGAGGTCCAAATGGGGTTGGTGAGCAGGAGAACTAGAAATCAAAATCAGGAGTAGTGCATGTAGTGATGGTATTAAAAACCTTCTGATCAGCTTTTCATAGGGCTGCCTTCCTTGAGGGTCTCATCCAGGAAGCTTATGTCAGGATAATATGTAAACAAAGCTTTTGGGGAACATTGTTTAGCGCAAGCTCCCTGGAGGTATAAATGTGAATTCCCCTAGGAAAGTGTAGCTCTCCACCTTTCACACTGTTGCAGGATTGCTGTTAAATGTGTTTCTAAAGTAACTTCTTTTGCCCATATCTTCATCCCTCATTGGGAGCAAATCTTACCTTCTCAGGGATGAAGTGACCCTAAATCAAAATACCAGCCATTGGATTTAAAGATTTTGCCTGCTGTGGTGTGAAAACACTTTTCTATAGGCCGTTTAACTTTCAGAGTATGTGTATACAAATCAATATATTTGTCTCTGTTCATTAATGTAAAGCTATTTGTATCTGAGTACAATACAATTTCCTAATATGGTTCACAGTGATGAATGCTTTTCTTCTCTCCTTAAAGAAACTAGTTCAATTATTTCTTTTAATTGGGGACAGTGTGTGGAGGACTTCTATACATTGCATTTTCTGTCTTTCTCTCTCTTATGTTCACAGGATTTAATCTTTCCCTGTGAGAGTGAATATTTTTTTCCTTTCCTCTTCTCTCCCTTTCTTGAATCTTTCAAATTAAGACAAAAGATAATTACTTGGAGGAGTAAAACTGGCAGATTCCCACGACACTTAAAATTAATGAGCTGTTGAGTACAAAATATACCTTGTCTGTGGCTCTGTGGGTGCTGCCCAGTCCTCCCCCTGTCTCCTTTCTTTCCGTTTAACACATGATTTGACTTTCTGGATATGTTTGCCATTTGGGTATATTGCTGCTCTAAAAGTAGCAGGATGATTATAACAAGTGGGTTCGCTTGAAAACCATCTCTTTGTTTGCAAATCAAAGTTAGTTTGATTCAGTTTTTAATTTCGGTATGTTTGAAAACTCTTGCATTTCCAGATATCTTATCAAAACGTTCTTTAGTAGAGTGAGTCGCTGAAGTCCTCAAGGCAGCCAGTTTGGTTCATTATGTTAATGTCACCTGCCTCCCTCTCCCCTCTGGTTCCCCTTTGCTATAATCCTAGTACTCACTGCTTTGCTTTCCATGGTATTTTCCTGAGCAGTTGGTTTCGTGACATCAAAATACATCCAAAGAGTTGTGCATCTGGTTTCAGGTGTAGATACTGCCATGAAGGACCTGTTTTTTTTCAGATCAGAAACATACTGCTGACTAACTACAGTTGCACTTTTAACAAGTGTCTGTGAGGTCCCAGCTTAGCAAGTGGCCTTGCCCCGCCAGGAGCTGTGTAACTTCTGTCAGTTTCATGCAAAATGTGAAGCTTCTTGAAATCATGATTTAAGGAGTAATGGAACAGATGACCTGGCCTTGGGGGTTTGAGGCATTTTGTATTCCGGACCCCTTTCTACTTTTAGAAGTTATTAAGGGACCCCCAAAGGCTTTTATTAATGTGGATTATATTTGTTAATATCAGTTTTAATTCTCATATCTACCATATTAGAATTAAAAGTGAAGATACTTTGAAATATTTATTCATTTAAAAAATGATACAAACCAGTTACATGTTAAACACATACAGCATTTTTTTAATGAAAAATAATCATAGTCCAAAATCAAAAACTTATTGTTAAGAGTTACATTATTTGACCTTTTTGTAAATTTCGCGTTTAGTAGAATATTGCCTTATTATGTTTGCTTCTGTATTCATCTCTTGCGCCTTGCAATACATAGTTTGGTTGATGTATATGAAGAAAATCACCTTCAGATAAATGATGTATGTATGTGGGAAATGAGGGGGAGCCTTTGTAGATGATTTCAGTATTTGATAGGACAGCAGGCTCTACAGGTGGTAGTTTCTTACAGGTCAGTTGCTCTGGGAGCCTGTACCTGTATCATTGAACTTTTCATACTCTGTTACATTAATATCCATTGGTTTGTCTTTTTCTTTGAATCAACCTTTAACCCATGCACTGTTTGGTAGCTTCCTGTGTCGGTCATTTGAGAATAATGGTTCACTGAGTTCTCGTTAGCACCCTTTTCTTGTGCATTATCAAAGAATTTCTGTCAAACTCAGGATGCAGATACTGGTTTCTGATACTGTAATTTTTGCCTGAAAGCATGAATTCTGTCATTGGCAGCAACGATTGTTATTTTCCTTGATCAGACAGGCTTGCTTTATTTTATTTTTTTGAAACAGAATCTTGTTCTGTCCCTAGGCTGGAGTGCAGTGGTGTGATGTCGGCTCACTGCAGCCTCCTCCTTCTGGGTTCAAGTGATTCTCCTGCTTCAGCCTTCACAGTAGCTGGGATTACAGGTGTGTGCCACCACGTCCAGCTAACTTTTTTATTTTTAGTAGAGTCGGGGTTTCACCATGTTGGCCAGGATGGTCTTGATTTTTTGACCTCGTGATCTGCCTGCCTTGGCCTCCCAAAGTGCCGGGATTACAGGCGTGAACCGCCGCACCTGGATAAAGTTGATGCTTGCAGTTGTTGAGACAAAGTCGCAAAACTGGAGTGTGGTGACATGATCTTGGCTCACTGCAACCTCCCTCTCCCGGGTTCAAGCGATTCTCTTGCCTCTGCCTCCTGAGTAGCTGGGACTACAGGCACATGCCAGCATGCCCAGCTAATTTTTGTATTTTTAGTAGTGATGGGGTTTCACCATGTTGGCCAGGATGGTCTCAATCTCCTAACCTCGTGATTCACCTGCCTTGGCCTCCCAAAGTGTTGGGATTACAGGCATGAGCCCCCACACCTACTGCTTTGTTCATTTTTGAAAAAATTCTAGTAACTAAGTAAAAACTGCAAATAGAGCCTGAAGAACTATAGTGTGTAGGTCCTTCTTCAAATAAAGATAACATCCTATGAAAGAAAGGGGCTAGCCTAAAACTTATACAGTTACACCATGCTTTTTCCTAGAAATGATCATGATATTTCTGTATATAGAGAAGTGCTTTCTGTGTAATAGCATTTTGTCACACAAAGTATGTGTGCTCAGGGGTCATGATTCAGTGATAATCCCTGTTGGTATGACTTTATCAAGGTCATTCTTAAGTGAAACTGGCTCTTTTTTTTAACTGTTACTAATCCCTGGTAGGAGAGATGAAATGCATACTAGATTAGTGTACAGTAATTTAGTGCCATTGCCTTTATTTATGCTAAGATGCCAGTGATTTCACCTGTATTTTAAAAATATATTTTGTTGAGATACGATTCATACATCATAGAATATACCTATTAAATGTGCTATAGCATGTATCAATACTTGATTTCCTTTTTATGGCTAATACTTCATTGTATGGATATACCACTTTATGTTTGTCTAAATAAATATCAGTTGATCTTTGGGGATTTCCCCCAATTTTTAACTATTATTAATAATTCTATCATGAATCTTTATGTGCATGTTTTTATGTGGACATATTTTTATTCTACTTGTGTACGTTCCTGGAAATGGAATTGGTGGGTCATGTGAGAACCTCCTGTGTTTCTCCTTTTGAGGAACTATCTCGAAAGGAGAAACCGTTGTACGTTTCTGCTAGTAGTGTGTGAGGATTCCAGTTTCTCTATATCCTTGCAATCACTCATCATTATCCATCTTTATGATATGATAATCATCCTAGTTGATGTAAAGTGGTATATCTCATTGTGCTATTGATTTGCATTTCCCTTATAGTAAACCTACCATTTTTTGTACCATCAGTGCAGATGTCTACCCATTGTAAAGGCAAATCATGTCTTTGTATTATTATGAAATGATTTTGACCCTAGCAGATCTCTCCTGCAAGGGTTTCTCGGTCCTCGAAGGGTCTGTAAATCTCCTTTGAAGTCCACTGATCTGACCACATGTCGCTAGTGGAAAACTGGGTTGTATTTTCAGTGTTGTATTTTCTTTTGCTCAGGCAGGTGATTAGCTACTCCTCTTTTCCCCATGAAAATGATACTGGCAAGCATTAGGAGGCACCTGGCTCCTCTGGCCTTGGTCCACAGACTCCCATTCACAGTCTGGCATGAGCAGGAGATGTAACAGGCATGGTCAGTGTGGACAAGTTAATGACCCAGAGCGGTAGGAGGTTGTATTGGGTCTTGCTGAGACCAATGTTTGTCTGCGTTGAAACCCTTCTTTATACTCTGTGCCGGGAGGGATATGAGGCAAAAAGAGATGTACCCGCAGTCTGATTGTGCAGTAACCTGAGTTGGTCCCCCCGGCATTTTTTTGTTGTTGTTAATTTGAGGCCGAGTCTCGTCCTTGTCACCCAGGCGGGAGTGCAGTGGCACGATCTCAGCTCACCGCCACCTCGGCCTCCTGGGTTCAAGTAATTTTCCTGCTCAGCCTCCCGAGTAGCTGGGATTACAGGCACCCGCCACCACACCTGCCTAATTTTTTGTATTTTTTAAAGTAGAGACAGGGTTTTGCCATGTTGGCCAGGTTGGTCTCGAACTCTTGACCTCGTGATCCTGCCACCGTGGCCTCCCGAAGTGCTGGGAGTATAGGTGTGAGGCACTGTGCCTGGCCGAGATGGCCCTTTTAAACATAGAGTGATCACGTCTCCCAAATCCTGTGTACCTCCTGAACCCCAGACATTGTGGTAGATGTGTTCTACCTACAGGAACATCTGCTATCCCCAGTCTATAGGTGGGAAAACTGAGGATTAAATAACTTGCCCAGCTCTAAAAAATAGAGCCGGGCATGAGCTGCAGATATTTTTTGAAGGGTGGCAAACCCATAGAATAATATTTCGTTATCTAAATAAGGAGAAGTAGTTATAGAACTGGTGCTTCTTCGTAGCAGATATATCTTAGTGGCAGCGAAAAGCACAGAAAAGTAGTATGGAGGAGTATTGGAGATTTAACAGAAAAGCAACCTCTTCCTCTGCTATATTTTAATAAAGAAGTTGTGTTCACTGCTTTAGAAAATTGGTGAATGGTCAAGAATTGCCTAGATTCATGTTCCCTTGGCTTGATTTTTTAATCACATTGAAGTATGACTTCTTACGGATGTTGCTTTTAATTTGTCTTGAAAGCTAGCACAGATACTGCCCGCTTGGGCATGATTGATGGTTTCTGACAATGGGTAGTTACTTAGACTAAATGCCAGCCATATGAAGCTCTCCATTTTCTCCGCAACTGAGGGTATCCAGTAGAACCTTGTGCAGCATTGGATCGTGTCCTGTATTTTGACATGGCCTGGTCTTTCCTTCAGTAAATAATCTGTTCATCACTGGTGCTGGAAGGATCTTTGAGATATAAAGGCTTGCATCCAGTCCAGATAGGGAAAATGTACATCTCTGTCTTATACCAGGACAATTGGACTAAATAATTAAATCCAAGCAGTTTAATTAGAAAACAATCACAAGGAAACTTACATGATTTTACTATTTGAAAGCATGGGTGTTGGAATGGAAAGATGTTGGTGAAAGGGTGCAAAGCTGGTTCAAGGGGAGAGAGAATCGGGAGATAAATTGGACAGCTTCATGACTACGGTCACTAATAATGTAGTGTATACTCAAAAGTTGCTTATCTGAAATATTCTTAGCACAAAAGTATACAAGTATACAAAAGTATGGTAATTAGCTTGATTTAATCACTGAAATATATATAACGTCATACTGTAAACATACCATTTTAATGTTATACTTTTAATAAAACTGGGAAAACATAAAGAAGGATACGATACGCTAAGTATGAAAGCAAGAAACCGAAAGAAATTTGTTAGCATATGTGGCCGGGCGCAGTGGCTAACACCTGTAATTCCAGCACTTTGGGAGGCCGAAGTGGGTGGATCACACGGTCAGGAGATCAAGACCATCCCGGCCAACATGGTGAAACCCCATCTCTATTTTATATATTAAAAAAAAAAAGTAAAAAAAAAATAAAGGAAAGAAATTTGTTAGCAGATTTGGCACCATAGCAAATGACTTAGGTAAATGACAAAAGAGGACAATATTTGCAATTTGTGAGGCATTAATGTAATTTAAAGGACTCTTAAAATACAACGTGAGATTTAATGTTGGGGAAAAGGGAGTCTTCTGCTGTGTAGAGGAGGAAAGATTTGCGAGCCAATAGGAAGAGATTTCCAACTCAAATGAGGAAGAATTTT
>CAUYQU010040742.1:0-19314 GCA_963574635.1 Cheracebus regulus
CACATAACTGGAAGTAAATCACTCCCCAGCAATTGCATAGCATTTCACAGGTTTAAATAAAATATTGGTTGGCTGCTTATTTATTTTCATCCCCTATTCCTTCCTGTCTCCATTGTTAAACACAATTATTGGCATAAAAGAGGTTTTTAATACTCATTTTTAGACTGTATTCTAGCTTGGGCAATAAAACAAGACTCCCATTCTCTCTCCCTCTTTCTCTTCCTCTTTCTTTCTCTCTTTCATTCTTTTTTTCTTTCTTTTGCTGTTTCTTTCTTTCTCCTTTTCTCTCTTTTTCTAAAATCTCTTCCTCTTTCTCTCAAAAAAAAAAAAAAAAAAGAACACATAGTAAACAGATAAGGCTGCTCTACAGTACTCAAAGCACAAGGATGATATACCTTTATTTTTCTCAAATAAAATCTAGCTTTGAGGCCCACCCACTGTGATCAGCAAGAAGTCATATACGAGATACATTTTTTATTTTTTGGTTCCTCTTTTTTTTTTTGAAACAAAGTCTCACTCTGTCTCCCAGGCTGGAGTGCAATGGTGCAATGGCAGCTCACTGCAACCTCCACCTCCCAGATTCAAGTGATTCTCACGCCTCAGCCTCCTGAGTAGCTAGGATTACCAGAGCACATCACCATGGCAGGCTAATTTTTTGTATTTTTAGTAGAGACAGGGTTTCACTATGTTGACCAGGCTGGTCTCAAACTCCTAACCTCAAGTTATCTGCCCAACATAGCCTCCCAAAGTGCTGGGATTACAGGCATGAGCCACCCTGCCCAGCCATTTTCGGTGACTCTTACCCTTCCTTCTGGTCATACCAGCATCCGGAGCTTGTCTAGTCCAGAACAACTTGGGGAGGGCCAACTGTGGTCATAGTGGATCCCCAAGAGAATCACTAGTGTAAGTCCTGCTGTGCAGATTTGGACTCCAGCTTGGACTAGCACTGCCATTCCAGGCAGGATGCCAAAATGGCTCTCCCAGGTTTCATCACAGACAGGGCTCAGCTACAGGGACCCCTGGGGTAACCAGGGCCACTACTTAGTGTTCACAGACATCCAGCCTCCTTACAGTATGGGAGATACTCCTCTTCCCAGCTTCAGTGAAGTTTTCTTGGCAGCTGGATACATCTCTTCTTCCCTAGAAGCCCAAACATCAGGCCCACTCTCACTCCCAGTTCATCCAATTTAGCTTCTTTAACCAAGCTCCTGAAAGCATGGGCCTGATAATGCTCTTCTGGGGTTTGGGGAGCCAGGTTGACCTTACACATTTAAGGAGAACATGAGCTAAATATCCCCTTGAATCAGGAGGAAAAAAATGCCTCTGTTTTCTTTGGCTAATGAATCCACAGCAGGCACTCCTAACAGTTCCATTAAAAAAAAAAACCGCCAGGTGCAGTGGCTCATGCCTGTAATCCCAGCATTTTGGAAGGCTGAGGTGGGTAGATCACTTGAGGTCAGCAGTTCCAGACCAGCCTGGCCAACACGGTGAAACTCCATCTCTACTAAAAATACAAAAATTAGCCAGGTGTGGCAGTGTGCACCTGTAGTCCCAGCTACTTGGGACAGTGAGGCTTGAGAATCGTTTGAACCTGGGAGGCAGAGGTTGCAGTGAGCTGAAATCATGCCACTGCACTCTAGCCTGGGTGACAGAGCCAGACTTGGTCTCAAGGAAAAAAAAATGATTTTTCTTAAGAATACATCATGTCACAAATACACAAGAGAGGCTATTATAATTGCTATGATTACATTTGCAGTAAAAGATAGGAAAATGTTAGAGACAAATTTGGTAAAGCAATGAAGTCAGAGAAGGGAAATTAACTCCAATAAGACCCTGGTCCCTGAGGAGCTTCCCTCCACGTGGGGCTGAAAAAGCCTTGGAGTGATTCGGACACATGAGTAAGAATGACTCTAATGTGATCACCATTATAGCACAGGGGCCTGGGAAGTATTGTGTAGCTGAGCACAGGAGTCAACATGCCGTGAACTCGCTTGACATCCACGATAATAAGTAACATAAATAATCATGAGCAGTAAAAAGGAAAAGGATAGAAAGACTGGCTGTGATGGTTAATTATTGTTATTACTATTATTATTATTATTATTATTTTGGGACAGAGTTTCCCGCTGTCATCCAGGCTAGAGTGCAGTGGCACAATCTCAACTCATTGCAACCTCCACCCCGTGGGTTCAAGTGATTCTCCTGCCTCAGCCTCCCTAGTAGCTGAGATTACAAGCACCCACACCACGCCTGACTAACTCTTGTATTTTTAGTAGAGATGGGGTCTCACCCTGTTGGCCAGGCTTGTCTCGAACTCCTGACCCCAAGGGGTCCGCCTGCCTTAGCCTCCCAAAGTACTAGGATTACAGGCATGAGCCACCTCGCCTGGCCCATGTACTGGTTAATCATATGTGTTGGCTTGGCTAGGCTATGATGCCCCCTTGTTTGGCCAAACATCAGTCTAGATGTTGCTGTCCAAGTGTTTTAAAGAGGTGATTAACATTTAAATCTGCAGACTCTGAGTAAAGCAGATTACTTTCGATAATGTGGATGGGCCTCAATCTAATCAACTGAAGACCTTAACAGCAAAAACTGAGGTTTCCAGAAGAAGCAATTATGTTTCAAAACCGTGAGACAGAAACTCTGCCTGAACTTACAGCCTGCAGACTCAGACTCAAGACAGCAGCATCAACTAGTCTCTGAATTTCTAGCCTGCCAGCCTGCCCTATACTTTTTGTCCTTGCCAGTTCCCACAACTGCATGAGTCAGTTCCTTGAAATCAGTCTCTGTCTCCAACTGATCTGTTTCAGGGAGAATCCTTACTAATAAAAAAGGCTTATGCTATTTTGAATATTGTAGTGTCCACTAGAGATTAAGAATTAAAGAGATGAGCATGGAACCAAACTAGGTGCCCATATCTACTTTTTCTCCCCCTAGCACCAATTCCATGAAATGGACAACATTTAAAAGAAAGGGGAGAATGGAGAAGAGGTATAGAAGGAAAAGAAGGAGGAGGAGGACGAGGCAGTGCATTTCTTCATACAGCACAGTCCTTTGTGACAAGAATTGCAAAGATTTTTTTCTCTCAGTTTGCCTCTTGTTTTTTGACTTTGTTTATGGTAGTGTTGTCATGCAGAAGTATTTTATTTCCTATAAAATAAATTAGAAAAATGAAGATATCCCCTAAAAGACAGAAAACAGATGGTATCAAATTAACAGAGAAGCAAGATCAGAGAAAACCACAGCCTAAAATACCCCAGAAAAGTTCCTGCTTTTGGAATGGAAGTTGTTCTGGAACAGCTCCTAGTTCAGAGTCAATGGACCCAAAGAAAGGGACAGTACACTGCGGCAACCACTGGGATATTCAATTTGGAGCAACAGGCTATGGGAAACCCTTTCCTCTGCTCCTCTTGTGCTAAGCAGGGGTTAGCAGCCATGTTGTCTCTAGGCTAAAGCAGTGACTTGGGCACTGAGGCCAGAGATGCAGAGTGATGTCCCGGCAGCAAGTCACCCCCAGGATAGACAAAAAACCCTCATGGCAAAAGATAAGCTAGAGAGGTTCCTCACGTTCAGCAGAGGCACACTCTCATCACCGTCCGCAAAAAGCAATATGGCTTCACTAAAACAAGGATGAGCAGATGATCAATAGTCAGGAAGTATCTGAGGAAAACCAATACCCTAAAAGAGATCAGTAGACTAACAAGCAGAAATATTGGTGTCTGAGGAGAGAGTTGAGAGCAAACAGAACAGTTTAAATACCTCTAATCAATTGCTTCAGAATGGTTAAGAACATAGGCTCAGGAAACAAACTGCCTGAAATCAATTTCTAGTTCTACCCTTCTCTAAGATGTATGGATAGCACTGGGGAAAGTTGTGCCTCAGTTTTCTAATCTGTAAAGTGGGATTTGAATAATAGCAATCTCATAGAATTATTTTAAAACTTAAATAAGATAATCATGAAAAACACAACTCAGTAATGAGCCAATAATAAGTACTCAATACATGTTCAATACTGTATTATTGTTTTTAAAAAGTAAGAACTGGCTGCAGTAGAGAAACAAAAATTTGAGACTATAGAAATGAAAATAAAATGTATGGCAAATTTATAAACGAGAAAGATGAATGAACAATATAATAGATTAAAAAGTGAATCAGCGACTGAGATTTTAGCCAGTGTGCCCAGGAGGTGGGGGTTGGTGTATGAGAGGGCAAGCTTTCTAACTGGCCTTTTCTTCTTTCCTTCCCCTTCATGGAGGCAGAGCTTTTGACTGGCATGCCTGCAGGTGAAAGTGGGGGTAGAGATGGGAGTGCTTGAGTCTGAGCTTTCAGTAGGTAGGGCCAGAAGTTTACCTAAGGAAAGATCAAGCAAATAAGCTGATTCATTGAGGATAATGGGAGCCAGCTTTTTGAGGAAATGAGGAAGGAATTGTGTGGCACTGGAATCAGAAGTACTGATGTGAACTCATAGATTTTACAGATGTATATATGTATAGGTGAACATACATACACAGACATACACATGCATAAATACATTTGTTTCCTTGCTTTGTCTCCTAAAAGGACCTACAAAAAATTATACAATGAGCACACCTAGTTCCCAAATCTTGGCTTCTAAATGCCATTCTCTATGAAAAGAAACTGAGGCTGCTAAGAAAAAATGATTCCAGGGCTGGGGCAGAAAAGTGCAAGAGGATTTTGCAAAATATTTTGTTTTTCTAAAACGTAAGAAAATGCTCAGTGAATGAATGCTAGAAACATATCAAAAGGACCCAAGAACCAGCTGCAAGGGGACCCACTGGCCAAATCTGGGACAATTCAAGCATAAAAATATATATAATGTTAGTAATAAATTATAATCCACCAAATAAAATAATCCATGAATTCAGTTGATATAAATATATCCATCAATAAATGGAAGAAAAGGGAAAGTTCTCCCTTATGGTTAAATGCCAACTCAGTCTGGAAGAAATTCTACAATTAAAAATCATCAGTGGGTAATCAAACTAGTAGATAAAAATTTAATGAGGAACAGGAGATTTATATAATCTCAAAATATCTCCTTCCAAATTTCTTATTAATTACAAGGGAAAATAACTTTACAGTGAGGAAATATATCGGAGAACACCTTAACCAAGTGTTTAAAGTTAACCTCACAGTAGTGGGCCAAGCCAATAGTGCATGATTCACTGAGAAGAGTATAGCAGTTCTACAATATTCCTGCCAAAATGTATAACCTGAATCTCATCATAAGGAAACATGAGGCAACATGGATTGAGCAACGTTCTACACAATAACTGGTCAAGGGCAAGAAATTTAAGCAAAAGAAAGGCCAAGAAATTCAGATTAAAGGTGACTAAAAAAATATGACAAATAAGCGCAATTTATGATCCTGGATTAGATCCTGGACCAGGAAAAAAACAGCTATAAAAACTTTATTGAGACAATTAATGAAATTTGAATGTGAACTGTGGACTAGAAAATAGTATTATATCAATGTTAACTACCTCACATTTTGATAATGGTACTAGGGTTATAAAAGAGAATGTCCTTGTTCTTATGAAATACACAATGAAGTATTTAGGCTTGATGTGTGCAACCTAGTCTCAAATAGTTCAGAAAAATGCCCATCTCCCTCTGTTCCTCCCTCCCTCCCTCCTTCCTTCTTTCTTCCTTCCTCTCTTTCTCTCTCTCTCTTTTTTCTCTCTCTCTCTTTCTTTCTTTCTCTCTTTCTCTTTCTCTCTTTTCTTTAGTTTTAAAAATGGAGCTGAGAATTTCCTGGAATTTCTGAAAGACACCAGTTCCAGGAATCTCGATATCTCAACTTTCATACATCCCAGAGAAACTGTAGACATCAGTTTAAAAAAAACAAAAACCCTTTTAAAAATCCATAAGGAAACCAGTCGTGGTGGCTCATGCCTGTAATCCCAGCACATTGGGAGACTGAGGTGGGTGGGAGTTCAAGACCATCCTGGCCAACATGGAGAAACCCCATCTCTACTAAAAATACAAAAAATTAGTTGGGCGCGGTGGTGTGTGCCTGTAATCCCAGCTACTATGGAAGCTGAGGCAGGAGAATCACTTGAACCTGAGAGGTGGAGGCTGCATTGAGCCAAGATTGCACCACTGCACTGAGCCTGGGTGATAGAGCAAGACACTGTCTCAAAAAAAAAAAAAAAAAAAAAATCCATAAAGAGATAATGTATCAAAGTAGCAGTTAGAGTTACAATTAGTTTTTCAAAAGCAATAATGGAAACCAGAAGACAGTGAAATATTTCAGTGTTCTAGCAACTCTGAATTCTGTAATGAGCAAAACTATGTTTTTTAGAATAAGATAAGGCATTTCTACTCAAATAAAAAATGGAGAGATTTTACCACAAAAGATCACCATAAAGGAAAACTTCAGTCAAAGATGAACTTCAGGCAAAAGGCAAATGATTCCAGATAGAAGGTCTGAGATACAAAAAGGAATGGTTACTAAGCAAGCATTAACACAATCAGGTAACGATAATAGTATTAAACTTTTGTGCATATAGGAATAGGCTAGAACTAAAATTGTGGACAATAAGAGCAAATGGGTGGGGGTGGTGGTGATCATAAAGTGTTTTAGCGTTCTTATGTTCTTCAGGAAGAGGGGTAAATATATGTATTAAATTTAGACCTTATTAAGTACGAGTTTGATATAACTAGAACAGTCATTAAAAGAACAGGCATAAAGCATATGACTTCCAAAAAAGGTAAAGACAAAAAAAGTGAAATGAGAAGGATAATCAATCCAAAATAAGGCAAAAATTGGTTGGGGGCATGTGAGGAGAATAGCATAAGAAAGAAAATAGAAAATACGTAATGAAATAGTTGAAATAAATCCAAATATACCTGTAGCTCCAATAATGTAGTGAACTGAATTCTCAAGTTAAAGACAAATACTGTCATATGTAATAAAACAAAATCCACACCTAACACATTGGGACACAGAAATGTTGAAGCTGACAGGATGTAAAATGCTATATAGGCAAATGCTAACAAGAAGAAAGCTGGCAAGCTGGCATGGCTTTATTAACTTTAGGCAAAATAGACTCTAGGCAAAAAGCATCACTGGAGATAAAATGAATCATACACAAGAATAAACATCTCAAAATTTCCAGAAGACATACCACTTTAAAATTTCCATGTCACTAATAATATAGTCCCAAAATATATAAAGCTCAAACTGCCAGAACTATGGGAAGAAATAGATAAATCTATTATCTTAAGGAGAAATTTGCATACAGTTCTTACAGTAAGAGATCAGGCAACAACACAAGAGTAAAAAGAAAGAACATTTGATCAGCACAATAAAAAGGTCAATGGGTTGCTGTAATGTACATTACATAGAACTTTCCTCCCAACTATTGTAGAGCATATATACTTTTCACAGAAAACATTTATGAGAATTAAATGACATGCTACACCATTAACCTAGCTTTAACAAATTTTTAAAGATTGATATTTGAGCCCGAAGCTAATATCTATGAAGCTTTTAGATTTTTTTTTTTTTAGACAAAGTCTCTCTCTGTTGCTCAGGCTGGAGTGCAGTGGCGCAATCTCAGCTCACTGCAGCCTCTGCCACCCAAGTTCAAGTAATTCTCCTGCCTCAGCCTCCTGAGTAGCTGGGATTATAGGTGCCTACCATCAATGCCTGGCTCATTTTTATATTTTTAGTAGAGACAGGGTTTCACCATGTTGGCCAGGTTGGTTTCAAATTCCTGATCTCAGGTGATCCTCCCACCTCCGCCTCCCAAAGTGCTGGGATTACGGGCATGAGCCACCACACCAGGCTTTAGAATTTGACCTAGAGACAAAAACAGAACTACCATGTTGGATTTGACCTAGCAATGAAAACAGAACTGCCAGCTGAATTGTGTCCCATCAAAATTCATATGTTGAAGCTGTGGAAAGTTCAGTAGTTTCAGTGAAATAATTCCTAGAAAGGTTTACTGATCTGTTCTAAAATGAATTGTGATGGTGGTTGCACAGCTCTATAAGTATACTAAAACTCATAGAATTGTTAACTTTAAATATGTGAATTGTGCCAGGCAAATTATATCTCAGGAAAGTTTACATATGTATCAACTTGAGAAGCTAGAAATCTATGAAACCTCTCTGTTTCTATGAGGAATTTGAAAAACTTTTAGAAAGAGAATGTGAACTAATAAAGCTAAAGTATTTGGGGGGAAAAAGAAGTCTTAACTTTCAAGATCTCAAAGAAAACATTAGACTTGAGTACTGAACACTTAGCATAGAAACCAGGAGACATGACAAAGTGACATACTGCACTCAGTGAATTAATCATCCAATAGCTGAAATCCTAAAGGCTTAGAAGAAGAGAATGAAATTGAAATATGGACTAATTCTGTTCCACAAGAAGAAGAACTGGAGCATCCCCAGAGTAAACAATTTAACAACTCAAAGATGATGGACAAACAAACTCCATTAACTCTAACAGAAAGGGTTAGAAACCATTTCCAATGCTAACTGAATAATGAGATGTCAGCTAGGCACAAGTGGAAGAACAAATGGGAAAGTTGCAATATGAACCTCTTTGCTATATCCACCAGGAAGTTATGGTGAAAAATGCAATGGATTCCAAAATTCATATGTTGAAGCTCTAACCCCCAATGTGACTACCTACTTGGAGGCAGAGCTTTTTAGGGAAGTGATTAAGGTTAAATGAGATCAGAATAGTCGGGGGCCTAATCCAATTGAACTTCTATTCTTATAAGAAAAGGAGGAGACATCAGAGATTTATCTTTTTCTGTGGGGACACACAAAGTAGACAGAGGTCATGTGAGGACACAGCAAGAAGGTGGCTGTCTATACACCAGGAAGAGAGGCCTCACCCCAGAAACCCATCCTGGCAGCACCTTGATCTTGGACTTCTAGCCTCCAGAACTGTGAGAAAGTAAATTTCTATTGCTTAAGTCACCTAGTTTATAGTATTCTGTTATGGCAGCCTGAGCTGACTAACACAGAAAGTAAATATAGATGCTTCTGATTAAAGATAGTAGAGTAAGAACATGCATTAATCTACAGTCCCTTCTAAAATCCCTTTAAAACCATCATTAAGAGATTTTTTAAAGGCATAAACAAGGACAAAAAATATGGCAGAGGAGACAATAGCAGGAAGATATTCAAAGCTGGAAAGCAGGACATGTAGTAACTTATTTCGCTGACCTGAAAAAGAGAACTCCTAAGGCAGAAATGGGGAAAGCAGAGAATCAATCCAAAATACTCAGGAATTGATGGGACCAGTTCACTTTGCAAGTTAGAATGAAGATAGTATTGAAAATGAGAGAGTTGTTTAAAGTTTAAAGAGCTAAAAGGTTGTTAAATCTCCAGATACCTTCCTGCTATAGTTTGGGTGTTTGTTCCCTACAACCCTTATGTTGAAATTTGACTCCTGATATGGGAAGGTTGGGTAGTGGCACCTGGTGAGAGGTGTTTGGGTCATGCGGGCAGATCCTTCATGAATAGATTGATGCCCTCCCTAGGGGTGAATTATTTCTCTGTTAGTTCCTTCAAGATCTGGTTGCTGAAAAGAATCTGGCCCCTAACCCCCACTTGCTTCCTCTCTTGCCATATGACCTTTTTGCACATGCTGGCTCCTCTTCCGCTTTCTACTGTTGAAGCAACTTCAGGCCCTCACCAGATGCAGATGCCCAATCTTGAACTTTCCAGCCATCAGAATAATGAGCCAAATAAACCTCTTTTCTTTATAAACTATCCAGTCTCGGGTATTCTGTTATAGCAACACTAAATGGACTAAGACACTTCCCCAACTGAGCACAGCAAGATGTGTTGTTATAGCAACACTAAATGGACTAAGACACCTCCCCAACTGAGCACAGCAAGATGTCTGCACACCACCTTCCCAAATCTAGCAAAGTACTGGAGTTTTAAATATTGGAGAGGATAAAACTAAGGGCTAAGTTGAAGGCAAGGGTATCCTATTAAAAATAGGAAGATTTTGGCCAGGCACGGTGGCTCACTCCTATAATTCCAGCACTTTGGGAGGCTGGGGTGGGCAGATCACCTGAAGTCGGGAGTTCGAGACCAGCTTGACCAACATGGAGAAACCCCATCTCTACTAAAAATACAAAATTACCCAGACGTAGTGGTGCATGTTTGTAATCCCGGCTATTCGGGAGGCTGAGGCAGGAGAATTGCTTGAACCTAGGAGGCAGAAGTTGCAGTGAGCCAAGATTGTGCCATTGCACTCCAGCCTGGGCAACAAGAGTGAAACTCTATCTCAAAAAAAGAGAGGAGTTTGAGACATTCTGTCTACATATTGATTTTAGGATTATGGGTCCTTCTTTTCCCTTGGCTGCTGGAATGCTGATAGTTGGGCCTGTACCATTTAGTCAAGAGATGGGGAAAATATTCTGTGGGAAATTAGAACAGCCCAAAAGATATGTGGAAAGGTATGGACATTGGGGATTCCTAAATAAGTGGCCAGATGAGCCGCTGAGAACTTCAGAGTCAACAGATCCCATCCATAGCTACACAGTTTCTAATTCAATTTTTAATGCTCCTCTCTTCAATGAGCAACCAGGTAAGGATGAGTTCAGAAACTGGTCTAACAATAAGTCTAAGATAAAAACAAACAAAGAAAACAAAACTAAAACTATACAGAGAAATAAAACTTTTTCAAAAGTTTTTTAAAAGTATCTTACAAATGTATTATTGCTATCAGAGCTGTAAGAGAAGATAATTATTAAGAAACAAGAATATACCATTAAAAAGGACATTTCGGAGAACAAACAAGCTCTAGGAAATTAAAAATGAGAGCAGAAATGAATAACTCAAGAACGGTTATAAGATAAAATTAAAGAAATGACTTAGAAAGATTAGCAGACAAAGAGATGCTTTAAGAGCCAGAATACAGGAATTTTAGAAAGAAGATGGGAAACAGAGGGAGGATATCATCAAGGATATAATTCAAGAAAACATCCCAGAACTAAATACGCAGTGTATGCAGATTGAAAGGATCCGCAAAGCACTCTAGACAACAGATTAAAATAGAAACACATCAAGATGCACATTAAAAACTTTCAGAATATCAGTAATAAAGTACCCCAAAATTTTCCAGAGGGCAGAGGGCAAGGGGAGGAAAAGGAGAGAGGGAGAGAAGGTTTTCTACAAAGGATCAAGAATCATAGTGGCATCTGACTTTCCAGAAGTTACACTGAAAGCCAGAAGACTGTAACCATGCCTTTGAAATTCTGAGGAAATGTAATTTTTAACATAGAATTCTATGTCTAGTCAGTATTGTGAATAAAGTGTTCATAAGATGTTTTAAATACAGAGTTTCAAATATGCAAACTCTCAAAATACTTGTCTTTCATACTTTCTTAGGGAAATGCTGGAAGAAGTGCCCCCTATATAAAGAAGGCAAATCAAAAAAGAGGATGGTATCCAGGAAACAGGGAATCTAAAAAGTTATACAGGGAGGTCCCTGCATGATGGAACATTGCTGGATGATCACTTTGCAGCATCTAGGGAGTAATGAATCTAAATGTCTAAGATGATGAAACTGATGGCTCAGTTGATGTGTTTGAATAGATTGAGAGAAGCTTTAAATAACTGAGAGATGAGTTTGGGCATGAATTATTGATGAATACATAGAAACCTAAGCAAGTGAAGTACATGCTAACTTTAGTGGGAAAAAGGGCTGTACAAGAAAGGAAAAGTTATTGTCATATGACTTAGCTGTGAATGGAATTTACACAGTCATAACTATATAAACAGTGTTTATGGTATGATTGTAGTGAGACAGGCAGCTTACATGTATGTGGTATTTTGGAGGGTATAAAAGATGGCAAAATATACAGTTTCCTGCAGGGGCAAGTTGTATTAACACATAATGACCAAAATGGAAGAATCAACAGCTTGGTCATATAAATACATTATTTCAAGTGATAGAAGTGAATAAACAGCTAAAGGGGTTTAAAGCAGCTGCCAGGTGCGAATGGAGAACAAGTGGTAATGTTGTTTCTTTGTAATACACCTTGTAGAATGGTGGCTCATGCCTGTAATTCCAGCACTTTGGGAGGCCGAGGTGGGCGGCTCACTTGAGGTCAGGAGTTCGAGACCAGCCTGACCAACATAGTGAAACCCCATCTCTACTTAAAATACAAAATTAGCTGGACGTGCTGGCACATGCCTGTAATCCCAGCTACTTGGGAGGCTGAGACAGGAGAATCATTTGAACCAGGGAGGCGGAGGTTGCTATATTTGTATATAATTTTAGTAAAAATAAAAGTTAATGGGCTGGGCATGGTGGCTCATGCCTGTAATCCCAACACTTTGGGAGGCTGAGGTGGGTGGATCACGAGGTCAGGAGTTCAAGACCAGCCTGGCCAAGATGGTGAAACTCTGTCTCTACTAAAAATACAAAACTTAGCCGGGCATGGTGGTGTATGCTTGTAGTCCCAGCTGCTTGTAGGCTGAGGCAGAGAATTGTTTGAACATAGGAGGCGGAGGTTGCAGTGAGTGGAGATCACACCACTGCACTCCAGCCTGGACAACAGAGTGAGACTCCATCTCAAAAAACAAAACAACAACAACAACCAAAAAAACCCTAAGTTTTTAAATAAAGAAAGTGCCTGAAAAGTATTATAGCATAAAATAGAAACATTTAATATTTTCTAAGCAGAAAGACATGACAGCAGATGTAGATGATTTGAAACCAACATGAGAATGAAATGAAAATAAGTTATCAGTTGTAGAAGACCTAAAAGCTTATGAGCAGAAATTGAAAATGTAAATAGATAAATAAAATAAATTACAAAGAAAAGAGAAATATGCTGTCATGATAAGAAGATTGGTGAAGTCTGGCTTGCTGCTTCTGCTAGAACAAGCTCTTACTTATTACCACGAGGACTGTAGTAATTTGTTACAGCAGCAACAAAAAACTAACGACGGTGTCTCCCTCGATCAGTTGTACCCTTTCCTTAATGATGGAGACCTCCTCACAATTTAAAAGAACATCACCTAGGTTTTCTGCTGGAATATAGTTCCTGTCTTCTGAGAGGCCATACTAAATACATTAAGTTAGGTTAAGACAAAGCCATTGAAACAAACAAAGAGACCTCCAAATTGATTGAATAAGATAAAAGTTTATTTCTCTCTCACATGAGTTTGGCTAGTCTCAGCTGACAGTAGGTTGCGTTCATGTGGCCCCGGAGACTTCTGGGTTCATTTACCATGTTGCTCTTCTCCCTGGAGGCACCCTGCTTACCTCCACAATCAAGGTGAATCATGGCCACATATGCAGGAAGAGAGGAAGCAGAAATTGCACATGTCGCTTTTGCTTACATTCTACTTGCAAGAATTTAGTGAAGTATAGGGAAGGCTGGGAAATTTGCACAGCAAAAATTCTATGAGTATGGACAAAAGGGAGGATGGATTTCAGGGTACAATTTTTGTCCATCACATGCATGACCCACTCTAGATTCTTAAGCCTCCTCAACCCAAGAAAGTCTCATCACTTTGGCCCCACATCGTGCACCCCCATTGCAAGGTTCTGGTGGCCCCCCCACCTCCATCTTTTGTGAGATGCTCACTTTCTTCCAACTTAACAAAGATCCCTGGCTCCTGTGTAGGACAATTAAGAGGCTTCTGCAGGCTTTCAGCCCAAGATACTGAATAGGAATGTTTCTCATACTTCACATGCCAATACAAAATTTACTTTAGTGATAGACATCATTTTTGCAGAATTTCTTTTTCGCCTTGGGCTGACTGAAATTCTGCACATTTGAGCTAAACAATTCAATGTTGAGGTTTGCGATTTAAAAAAAATGCTTGTGACAAGTGAAGATTCCCTATAATACTGTGACTTCTCATCACTTCCCTAGTTTAGCTTCAGTTACTGCAGCCCATGCCATTTGTCAGTTGTTTAAAGTGCTATGAAAAATGTGATTTTAAAAATGAAATGCTGAACAATCTGGAACTAATATCTAGATCAGCACTGCACAGTAGAAATGTCATAAAGGCCATAAACATAATTTTCTAGTAGTTAAGTAAAAAAAAAAGGTAAAAGCAATATAGGAAATAAATTTTAATAATATATTTTAACACAATATATCTAAAATATTATTACTTTAACATTCAACCAATATAAAAATTATCAACGAAATATTTTACATTTTTTTTAATACCAAGTCTTCAATATCTGGCATGTATTTTACACGTGCAGCGCATCTCAGTTCTTACCAGCCACATTTGAAGTACTTGTTAGCCACATGTGGCTAATGTCTGCTATATTGGCCAGTGTAGATCTAGATGATCTCAATGTGAAAGGTATGTGAAGAAAGAGGGAAGTGAAAGCAGGCTGAAGTTCCTGTTCTGTTTAAAGTTAGATGTAGCCACTAAGGAGCATTCAACAAATGTAATAAGTAGTGTTTGGTACAAATGGTTAACCATATGGAAAAAATAAGATTGTATCATGGGCCATACATAAACATAAATTCCAGATAGATTAAGGAGCTATTTTTTTTTTTAAGAGAAAAAAGTACAAAATACAAAATATTAACTGGGAGCCCTTTGTAAGATGCAAAATGCAGAAACCATAAAGGAAAAAATGGACAGATTTATCTAAAATAGAAATCCAAAATTGAACTTAAGCAAAGAGCGTCATAAGAAAAGTTAAATGACAAGGGATACAGTAAAAGAAAACATTCATAAATCAGTAATAAGACAAATAAGCCAACTAAAAAATAGAATATGTGGACAGATATTTCAAAGAGTAATTTGAATGGGCAACATGTATATAAGATGCTTTTAGTGATGAGGGCAAAGCAGATTAAACAACAACAAGCTATTTTTCTTTCACTAGACTGTCAAAAGCAAAATGAAAATCACTGGCATATTACCTTGTGTCTCTCATTTATGCCACCATTGGAAATGTATATTGTACAATCTTTTGGAAGGCAATTCAGCAGAATCTATCAAAATTAAAACATAACTCCTTTTGACTCAAAGATTCCATTTCAGAGAATCTATTCTTCTAAACATCTATACATGTGCACAAAGGTGTATGTGCAAGTATTTGAGGTGTATTACCAGAACTGTTGAAATCCATCAGTTCATCCCAACCAAAAGAACGCCACAGGGGTGCCTCTGTATGCCCTGTCATGAGAACATCCCCAAGATCTCAACTTACTTGGATCAGTCAAAAAAGCCAATCTTGTAGACCACTACTTTTTGTATTATTCCATTTCTATAAGACTGAAAAAGACCACACACATAAAATTATGTGCTTAAACACATGTATGTCTAAGTAACTGCCTAGAGAAAGGGCTCTCAGAATATACACCAAACTGGGCGGTGGGTAAGAGAGACGAGGGTGCGTGTGGAGGGACATATTTATATTTTACTTCATGTACTTCCATGCTGCTTGACTCTTTTACAATGCAGATGGTTTAATATATTCCTTGTGGAAGAAGTTTTACAGAGAACCACATTCACAACTGCTCCTGGCAAAAGAAGAGGCTGATTTCAGGACTTGGAGCTACCTCTTCTCTAGCCCTCCCTGAGCTGAGTGGTCAGGTCAGGTCCACATTGTGGAGTTGTCTCTGGGTGTCTCTCCTTGCGGGCACCAGATGGTAGGTATTCTCAGCCCACACCAGAGGTCAAACTTGGAACACCTGCCCTCTCTGTGTAACTTTCACCCCACACTCCTACCTACCCATCTACTCCACAGCATCTCAAGCCCAAGACTGGCCTTTTAAAGTATAAGTCCTGCTGATGGTATTTCCTGGCCATGCTGAAATATGTCTCCTGGAGGAGGAGAATAAGGCCAACCACTGTGACAAACAAAACCAAAAGCGGAGGGCCAGTGTGTGGATTGTGTTGATGACTGTGGCTTTTGTTTCCCCAAGGCAAAGAAACCTGAGGGGGCTGTGGTTAGGGTTTCTCATTTTTATGCTGAGGTTTTTTGGGAAATTTCAAAAGTTGCCACCCACACCTTGTTAGGGGAGGAAGAGGAAACTTCCTCTTCAGGATGGGTCGAGTATTGTGGGAGGACCTTTGTGTGAGACCAAGTGTCATGCAGAGACAGCAAGAGAGAGACTGGGAATCAATTCCTTCTCCGAGGGTTTAATTAAAGTTTGGGAATTTGCAATCTTATTCAGAAGTTAACATCTGAGTATAGATTTGAAGGAGGTGAGAGATGAAGCCATGTGGATGTCAGACAGAAAAGCATTTCAGACGCAGGGAATAGCAGTGCAAAGGCCCTGAGGTAGGATTGTGTCTAGTGTGTTGGAAGAACAAAAAGGAAGCCTTTGTGGTGTGGCTGGAGCTAAGGGAGTAGGCGGTTGAGCAAGAGATAAGGTCAGAGGGAAGGGAGAAAGGTGGAGAGTGAGAATTGCCTTCACATTAGAAAGACTTTGACTTTTATTCTAGGTGAGTTGGGAACCACTGGTGGTCTGAAAGTCAGAGAGTACATGATCAGGCTGACATATCACAGGATGCCTCTGGCCTGTCTGCTGTGTTGGGAACAGACTGGGCAAGTAAGGGAGAAAGCAGGCAACTGCCGCAGACCAAAAGAGAGACGAGCTGAGACATTAATGGAATGACCAGCAGCATCAGAAGCACCTGGAGGCTTGGGAAAGCAGATAGTGGAGCCCCAGCCCTGGAGCTGCTACCTGTTAGTCTTTGGGGGAGTCCAAGGAATTTACATTTCTGTAAGTTCCCAGGTGATGATGATACTGCTGGTCTGGGCGCCACACTTTGAGAACTTACCTTTGTAGCATTGATGAAAACATTTGTTTATCAAAGTCCTCAAGGAAGCACATTGCTTGCTCCTGTGTCCCCAGCGCCCAATGTGATGCCTGCCACGAATCTCGATCAAGCTCAGGCTCTGGGCCAGGCCTCGTGCTATTGAATGAGGTTCCTGAGGATCCCAGGTTTGAACTGTTTAGAGGTAACCGGTGATGAAACTTTCACAGGAAGTGGTCATTAGAGGGAAAGGATTCCTTGTAATAACAATAACAACAGGTGTGACACCTACCCAGTGTCTGCCTAGGTGTTTCACTTGTATTTGTCTCCAATTAAATCCTGTGAATGCCCGGGGAGTCGAGCATTATCCCGGGATTTTATGAATGAGGGAACCAAGGCCTAGAGAGTTTAACTTTCCCAAGACCGCAGGATTAATAAGTACCAGAACCCAGCCAGGCCTGACTGACAGCTCTCTGTGGTTACATCACAGGCTGCCACAAGAAGTCATGGACAAGACCTAGTAATTAAAGAACCTTGAGAAGATATGAGTTTCTTTTTTTGTGGACTAGGAGTCTTAAAAAATGCAGAGAATATGCCATCCTTTAAAAAAATGCTTCCCATCTGAATTGAGATTCCTGTTCACACAACATGTTTCCAGCCTCAAGCCCTTCCTGGCAGAAACCCAGTAGCAGTGGCTGTCCCAACAGAAGTATTTGTGCTGATTTTCGTGGCTTTTAGCCTTCTCTGGTGGAGCACTTTTCCTTCCCTCTCTCTCTTCTCAGCCTCCCCCGGTAGGATGAAGGTTGTAGGATTTTGTGCTGAGGCGCTGAAGCTTGACAAATTGAGGCCAGCCTGTCTCTAAATGGAATCCGTGTATCTTGCTAGGGAGGGAGAAAACCAAGTTCCAGCACTTCCCTCCTTAACAGCCTCTTTTCCCCTACTCTTCCCGGAGGATAAAAATAGCTGCTTCCCAGGGCTTCACTGCGAGGGAGCAACTACGCGCTGAAGCTGGGCCTAGCCTGAGAGCAGCTGCTCCCTGAGGTACGGCCCCACGGAGAGCCTTGGGGTCAGGCAGGGGCCTTTCTGCAGGGACGAGGTGTCCCCGGCCGGGAAGTGGCACTTGGAGCCTCACCGAGGGGGCACTGGAGCAAATTTGACGGCGATGGTGGGTGGCTCACAAAAATACATCAGGAGGCCCGGAAGTCCATGCACTGGCTGTCTCCACTGCCTTTAAGTACATGAGGTGTATCTGTGGTTCTTAGCCTCTTTGAGGGGACAAGGACTTCCTAGAACAAATGATGACATACCACCTGTGTCCACTGAAGCATTCACACAACACACAGACACACGGATGCGGACACAAATACACACTGAGGCACATACACTTTTGCACACAATTTCGTATGATTGGAAGGCTTTTGAAACCCGGCATGGACCACAGATTAACAACTCCAAATGCAGGTTGACTACAGTGATGCAGAACGATCATAAAAAATAAAAATTTGGCCGGGAGCAGCAGCTCACGACTGTAATCCCAGCACTTCGGAAGGCTGAGGTGGGGTATTACCTGAGGTCAGGAGCTGGAGACCAGCCGGGCCAACATGGTGAAACCTCACCTCTACTAAAAATACAAAAATTAGTCGGGAGTGGTGGTGGGCGCCTGTAATCCCAGCTACTCGGGAGGCTGAGGCAAGAGAATCGCTTGAACCCGGGAGGCAGAGGTTGCAGTGAGCCAAGATCGCGCCAGTGCAGTCCAGCTTGGGCAACGGAAAAAGACTTCGTCTCAAATAAATAAATAAAAATATAAAACTAAATAAAATTTTGTAACATGTAAAAGTAGGGTTACTAAAGTGTGCTAAGATCTTTCTGGAAAACAAATGCATGTAGTATAAATTCATGAGAATAGATACGGAAATGATAAAGTTCATCACCGATGGTAAGATAAAGGGTGATTTCTATTTATTTGAGTTTCCTCACTAAACAGAAAAGCATGTTGCTCTATCGCAACTAGAACGGCCACATCCAGGCGTTTCCGGGGACCTGGGGCGCCCAAAGGGCTGCAGGCACGGCCGGTGGCTCGTGCCTGGCCGGTCCGTCGAGGAAGGAGGGTTACAGACAATAGACAAGCAAACTTTAGACGCGGTAATCGCGTCGGGCAGGGAAAGACTCTTGGGGAGAGGGTGACCCTAGCCCTTAGACCGCGGAGGGTATTTAAACCCCCAGCGCGCCGCCCAGCCCGACCCGCACGAGAGAACGGTGCGTGCGCGCTCCCGGGGAGGCGGCGGCGCGCACGGGCGCGTCTCCGCGGGCAGTCCCCTACTCCGGACGATGCCGCCGAGTAGGCGGTGGCGGCGGCGGCGGCGGCGCGTTCTGGAGGTCTGAAGCCGCGGCTGGCTGCCACGGGCCGGCGGCGCGATGAGCTGGGCAGCCGCCCCCGGCTCGGGGCTGTGAGCGGCTCGGGGCCGGGGGTGGGCGGTGGTGCGGCGGACGGCCAACGCTCCATTTTGGCGGCGGCGGCGGCGGCGGCGGCGGCGGCCATGCGCGCGGCGGCGCGGCTGG